>MJUU01034857.1:62852-73082 GCA_002080025.1 Modiolus philippinarum
TTGTAATCCATAATCCTTTACAACAACATTGTCTGCCTTAAACACACAAGCTGTCATAATTAGACAAATCTTCAAATGAAGCCATATCATGCAAAAAAATGACAAAAACCACAAATAAAAACCTCAAAATGTATATTTCTTATCAAAATAACGAAAACTTTTGCATATTTAGTCAAATTAATAAATAATACTTTTTCCAAAAATTTTGGAAAAAAGGTACAATCCTTTTGTATACAAGGATTGTAGCCGCCAAATTCATTTCATCCCAGATAGGTCTCAAAATGTCTCTAGCAATATGGCATGAACATAATAAACGGTGTCGTATGAGATTTCAAAGTCTATGAAAATTGCAAGTTCTGTTTCCGGTTTTGTCATATACTTGCAGATTTCATACAGGGGTTTACATGTTTACGAGATTTTAAAGTCTATGAGATTTTAAAGTATGCGCCGTACGACGGAAATATTTAAAATATTTAAATATTTAAAAATGGGTCAAAGGCTCAAATGGCCGGGTTGCGTTTTGGTGTTTTAAGCTATAAAGTGTTGTTTTTTTAGGTTCCCTAATGGCTCCATGTATAAAATTTGTTGAAAATATTGATAAAAAATTATTAAGGTAAAAGGCCAGGAAAAATATTGGAAATAATTCTATAAAATCAGGTGCACATTTTCAAAATATATAGAAACAATCTGTGAAAACTGTAGGAGGAGTTGATTTCACAAAATAGGTACCTTTGTTGAAAAAGTGATAAAAATGACTAAGTTCGTAAAAAAAGGAAAAATTTTCAAAATAATTCCAAAAAGGGAAGTGCACATCTACAATATATATATATATATATAAACATTATGTGAAGTTTCAAAAATGTAGGTTGAAAACTGTAGGAGGAGTTGATTTCACAATATAGGTACCCTTTGTTGAAAATGTCGATAAAAAATGACTAAGTTCCAAAGTCCGTAAAAATAGGAAACAATTTTCAAAATTATTCCAAAAAGGTAGGTGCACATCTGCAATATATATAGAAACATTTTGTGAAGTTTCAAAGATGAAGGTTGAAAACTGTAGGAGGAGTTGATTTCAAAAAATAGGTACTCTTTGTTGAAAATGTGGATAAAAAATGACTAAGTTCGAAAGTCCGTAAAAATAGGAGAAATTTTCAAAATTATTCCAAAAAGAGAGGTGCACATCTACAATATATATAGAAACAGTTTGTGAAGTTTCAAAAATGTAGGTTGAAAACTGTAGGAGGAGTTGATTTCACAAAATAGGTACGCATACATCCTTCCCAGAAAAAAAACTTCGTAGGCGGGGCATAAAAAGACAACATTAAAAACTAAGGTACTCATAGTGTTAACTCCAATGAAAACCAGAAGAGACGTCTGGAATGGTAAGCATGTCCTGCTCCTCTAGAGGCAACCATCACACTATCAGCGAGTCAAGACTGGTTTTGTCAAATCTGTGAAGATGTGAAGACATGAAATCTAGCTCAGAATGTCAGTTTCCATTTTGGACACAGACACATATCTTTCAGTGTCATAGAATTTCTGGGGGATGAAAGTAACAAAGGCTGTACAAATCCCTGACTTAACAGCTCTTGGGTCAGTGTTTCTGCTCTATTCAAGAAATCACTGTAAAAACTACATGCTCGAATGGCAAAAACAGATATAAAAGAATTCCCCAGCCAGTGGCGTAGCTAGACCTTAAATGATGTTGAAGCCCAAATGCGGCAGGGAGTCTCGAGGTGCTTAAGGCCCCCAGTGGGTCCAGGGGCCAGGGACGAACTCCGGAAGCTCCTGCGTTTTAAGTGTTTTGGAAGGAATTAGAGTGAAAAATGTTGCATTTCTTATTGAAAATTATTTGAAATTTTTTATCAATTTTTTTATAGCGACGATTATTAAATTCAGTATAGAACTGACAGACCAAGATGAAACACATACAACAAAGTGAATACATACTGTACAATTGCCGGGAGCTGCTGACTTTCATTGATGGGTTCTGAAAGTAAATACTTTTATCAGAAAATAGAAAGGGAGATCTGAAGACAGTGGGGCAGGGTGACCGACAATTCGAGAAAACTGTGTGAAATTTTGATATGATGTAATTCGGGGGAGTCAGTACTAAGTGATAACTCAACTTTTCATTCGTTATGGCATGCACTATACCCCCGGAATTACTTCACGGTGGGATGATGTGAGTTTTGCCACACGCACATTTACTCTTAGGGGGAGCTTTTTAAAAATATTTGAAGTCGTATTATTTTTGCATAACTAGCTACTTAAATCTTGTGGAATTGGACATAATCAAAAAGTAGAATTATGACTTTACAACCTAATTGTATTATGGCCTGAGGGAGGGGGTGGGTGTGCTCTGATGATATGCCACAGGGTACAGTAATCTAAAACATAAATTTCTCAGAATCTGAGAATAGGAATATTTTTGTAAATGTAAATGTTGATATTCATTTTCTGTCGATTGAAAAAAAAACAACAAAATATACCTAAGTTACTGTAAATATATTTCTGCATATGCGCATTTCCACAACTTATGTCTCTTCAGTGCAGATCAAATCATCCTTTATCCGAAATATGTGTAAAAGCTGATAGAGAACAAATTACCAACAGGGTCTAAATCATGAGAAAAGCCAAAATCATCTAAAGACAGAACTATGCAATAGGAAGATACTTCTTAGTTTTGAACAAAAAATTTTTCTTAAAGTTTGATATTGCAAGTTTTCAAATAAAATCGGTTTTCGGGCTAGCACCGACGTACTGGCTATTGGGTAGTTGAATACAATAATTGTATCTTTGACTAGTTCTGTATATTATTACTACCAATTACGCTTTTCAATATTGATAATTTAGCATACCTTGATGGAAAATTAAATTTTGGATCTTTCCCATTTTGTTGTTAAAAGTTAAAAGTCATCAATGGAATTCTGTTCAATGTCTGTGTAGTTAGGACAGTGCTGGCCTGCAAGTTTGCAGGTGAGGAAATAATCATGGGGCTACTTGGTAAATCATTATTAATTTTATTGCTACTACTCGCATTTGAGTTTTCATTTGATGTAGCTTTGGACTCAGCAGATTCGGTAGAAGAATTTCTGACGAAACAACTGTCAATTCGTCTGCTCAGGGGCAAATCAGGTGAGAGAGGGAAAAGGGCTGGTACATTGTAAACGTATTCAGATAACTCTCTCTCTCTCTCTTGTTTACTAGTATTTTATTTAATTTTTTATTAATTATAATTTTTTTTGACAAAATGATGTTGAAGCCTTGGCTTCCGGGCTTCCGCCTAGCTACACCACTGCCAGCCCCCATTATTTTGAGAGGGCTATAAAAGGGTCACACTACACAAACAACATCAACTGTGCCATACCATAACATGTGCACACAATGTTTGCAGTTGTACAACATCCATCCATTGATGGGTCCAATTTTATGTAAAAAGGTATGAAAAAAAACAATGTTTCACATTATAATTCTTTTATTTACATACAATACAGACAAAAACAAAATATACATTAATTCAAACAATTAACATAACTCTAATTAGTGAGAAATTTGTAGCACTTGAAACAAATAATCTTAGTCCAGCTGTAGTTAAACTGACAAGCAAAATATGATTACCATAGCAACATATCATTTTGTAAAAAATATTTAAGCTTCTAGTTTAATATTGAATATATTCCAATCTAATATTAAGTGATTTTGACTAACTTCAGATTTATAACGAGAAACATGACAAGAATTAGGACTCTTGTTTTAGATACATCTGTATAGATGAATAGTTTCACAATATTAAATGAATAAATTAATTTTCAAATTTTAATAATAATAAAGTGTTGTTTTTCAGAAACATCCTCCAAAGCAAACGCCGATTTTCTGTCCAGGATTAAGAATAAAATATAGTTTGCAATATAAAACAACTCATTTTTGTTAACTGATATATGACCATGGCGAACATAGCTTGCTTGTCTGTCATACAGCTGAAACTTCATACACATAATGATGGGACTAGACTTGAAATCATGTGATCGTGAAAATTTCTATAAATAGCCAAACTATAAAAATACAAAATAATAATATAAACACAGGGGAAGACAATTTCCATGTTGCTGTATCAAAAAGGCTGTGAAAATGCTGGGTGAAATTAACTACGATACAACAGAGCACTTATGAATAAAAGTCATTGTTGGTCACATGACAGTAAGAAATTGGACTCATTTGATGAAAGGCCTCCACGATCGTTCAAAACTTGTAAAGTTATAAATGATCTATTAACAATCATAAAACCTTGTCCTTTCATAAAATTTTGAACAATTTTTAATCATCACGCGACCGGACAAAAACTATCCTGATGCTCGTACAACTATTTAATTATTCTTTACTGATCAAA
This sequence comes from Modiolus philippinarum, assembly GCA_002080025.1. Taxonomy (NCBI): domain Eukaryota; kingdom Metazoa; phylum Mollusca; class Bivalvia; order Mytilida; family Modiolidae; genus Modiolus; species Modiolus philippinarum. The sequence goes on from MJUU01034857.1 coordinate 67,243, forward strand.
TATACATGTGCTGGTTGCAGTTTATTGGGACAAGACAGTAATCTTAACCTGGCAGAGACATTTCTGTCTTCCACTATTTAATGTAATTGATGATTCTGACGGAAAAAAGGTGAAAATAGTCTGGTAATTCAGAGGTCGGAATATTGGTTAAAATGTGAGGAATAATCAAATGCATATCCTATCAAGTCTTCAGATTCAATATCTTGGATTAATATAGAATAATGGTAGTTTTGAAGGCTGGGACAGAAAATATCACCGCATCGCAGCGAGTCCGAAAGGACGAGCTGTGATACTAGTGATATTTTCTGCCGAGACCTTCAAAACTACCACTATTGTTTTTATCGGCAACATCATAAGAATCATGACGTCATATTTGTGACGTCATTGCCCGATATTTTCTTGTATCAGGTCAGTACGGAGATACTGACAATATCAGCCAGTAAGATCAAAGAGAAAAATGTCGTATTGCCGATTGAATTTATTATCCATTATTTAACTAGATGAACTTAATAAATCAAGTACAGATTCCTTAATAAATAACCCCATCTCCTGTATACATAATTTCTACAGTTTTTGTCAAGTTTCATTATTTCATTGCTTAATAATATTATTAGCAAAACAGCAAAATTCCAGAACAGCAATAAATACCACTTGCCAAATCAAGTAAAGTTTAAAAGGAGATAGAATGGTATCTTCCAAGCAAAGATTGGTAGGAAAAAGAAGAGGGAGGGGAGATTTCAAACTAGCTAACTGATAGTAACAAATGAGTATAAGTCATTTATTCATCGACTGAAACTAGACCGACTTCAAATGCTTCTTGCTTTTAACTCTGCAACAATTAATCTAACAGCAGAATATTCAAAATATTCTATGAAGTAAATATTAACTTTCAAAGACAGTTTAAATTCATAGTTGAAAAGATCTGTATTGCATGTATAAAGTGGTTCATGTGTTAATGAGGTGTGTAGCACAATTGTTTATGAGGTGTGTAGCACATTTGTTTATGAGATTTCTAGCACATGTATTAAATGTATGTACAAAAACTAGACAACAGCACCAAAATATCTATAATATAAGCTTTTAAAAATGTCTGGCAATGAACAATTATATAAAAATATAGATATTTTCAACTACTATAACAAAATATTCATTATTGTCTGAGCAAAGATTTGTCAATAGTTTTATCTAAGGTTGAAACTTCATTGCAAGTATCTTTAGAAAGAATGTCCTAATTGTTGAATATTGTACAATAGTTCTTACAAAAGATAAAATTCCAACAGGTAAAAAAAAAACAACAGCATCTCTTCCCCTGTGATAAGTATAGTCTATATTTAATAGTGGAAAAAAATCTTGGGTGTCAAAATTTTGCTCCGACAATAATGAAATTGAAAACTTTTTTTCACAACCTACATATGACATATCTGAGTAATATATTTATTCACTCCATACCATGAATAATTCCCCGTTAACTTCTCAACTCCTCAAATAATATTAATCAAGATACACCAAACATTACTTGTATCACATAAGACTTTCGAAATCTCCTTAAGCAGATGTAGTTCAATAATACAAATTTTTGTAACTAACAGTGGAAAGGGTCTACAAACATTAAGATACCATATAAGTGGTCATTTTTCATGAGTACTTAATTTTCGCTTTCTTTGCAGTTATTCTGATGTCGCAAAAATTAAATATCTCAAAATATAAGGCCATATCAAATTAATTTATAGATTCTCATCCCCACCCGCCCCATTTTTTATAAGCTCAATTTTTTTTTTATTTTCAATTATACAGAAATTTTCTTTAATTTCCTCAAAATTTTGGGTGAAAATTAGTAAAAAATAAAAAATAAAAGCCTCCCACCCGCCCCAGATTTTTTGGTACAGGTGGATGAGAATCTACAAATTAATTTGATAGGGCCTAATTCATATGACTTATACAGTAAACGCTAAGAAATCATGAATATGTCAGTTCCGCAAGGTCAAATCAAACATTTTTGAAGGAAATCATGAAATTTGCAGTCCACGAAAATAACCACTTATATGGTATATATATAAAAAAACTTATAAGTTTTTATATATTTGTTGAACACTACCAAGTCATAATTCAAATTTTCATCAGTAAGCCAAATCTAAATTTTCGAATTTTTTTATGCATTTTTTAACCAACATTTATGTAGCATGTGAAATGATTGCAAATCATTACATCTATGACCATCAAATGCCAGTAATAGATGACCACAAGAAAATTTGTGTTTTGAATGTGAGGTGAAATATATACACAAATGACAAACTATCTTCTCCTCCTATTGCACAATTAATAACAATAAATACATCTTAATTTATTACAGTATAATTAACAACATGTACACAAACTTCCTATAATCAAGGGCAGATAACTACAACATTATCATTGGGAGACAACTCACTGTAGTGCTCTTGATATAGGCGAGATAATTTGTTGACGACGGGCAAAAAATAAAGCAAAACTGCAGTAGAAAAGATTTATCATAGTAATCATGATATGAAAGAGGACATATTTGTGTTTCAAATTCAATATATGTTAAATTAGTTGCAAAATATATTTTGTTTTATCAATAAATACATATGGCACAGAATTTCATATGGTGAATTTTCAAAAAGATATGAAATAGATTCTTTAAAGCTAATTTACTCTACCACAAATATTGATGAAATCATACTAAACATTTTAATCATGATTGCTATATATTAATTACTGATTAATCATATAAAAAAATGAGGTACATTCACTTGGAAATACAAACAATTCGTTGCTTTGGCTGAATATATCTGTCATTTATACCATTCAGTACATTGTTACAGAAAAAAGCCAAGATCTTTTCCATATTCAACGAGATCATTCTTCTAAGAATTCAATAAGATTCAGTGTTTTTTTTAAAAACTGACACCTAGTAGTCACACAGACTTTAGAGGGATGCGTGAGAGGCAAAAGTTGTATTTACTACATGAACTAATCAACTAAAATATTTTCCTGCCAACTGCTATTTTTGAGCTATAAGGTAGTAACTGGCAGATAGAAAAAAAAGTTTTTCCTTCTTTACTGAAAACTGTGAAATTGCAGTAATGACTTACAATATTTGACCAAATTTTTTATATTTTGCTCAGTTTTGTCAATTGTACCTCTCCAATTCGCTCCTAACTGTTTACAATTCGAAGTTTAATATAATGCATGTTAAATTTGAACTATAAATTCCCCTTTGGTGGTCTTTTTTTTTGCTTGATCTACGATTTGGATCCCAATCTAAGAATCAAGATTTCTTCATATAAAATGAAATAAATCTCCTTTTTTTACACTTCTATACAAGTTTCTGTAAAATGTATTAAATGGTATAATGGCAGTGATATGACGCTATGGTTAGCTTTCTTCGGCAGGATTTTAGCAATATCTTGACCACATTGTGAATACATAATAAGCCACAAATATTGATGCAATCAAGAATAAAAGTGGATTGTGAAATTTTTGTCTTTTAGTTTTAATGGTATACTTTGTCTATAACAAAAGCATATAGCAAAACTGGTAATGATGATAAAAGCACCAGCTACATGTATGGCAGTACTTAATCAATAATCTGGCAATCAAAACTTTCAAAACATTTCTTTAAAAATAATTGGATTATAAGATCAAATAAAGTTTTTGTTTAAGATAAATTCTGATTTAATTTTATTTTTCATGGCATTACAAAGTTTGTAACAACTTCATATTCTAATAAAATATCTCCATGACAACCGTATTTATCACTTAATGGTTGTAAACAAATAATCACAACAAGAATTTCTGAAAATACTGGTAAAAAATTTACAACAATTTTCATTCTTACTTCATATCATCCAGATCAGAACAATGTTTGAAGTCATTGTACTTCTACACTTGCTCATAATCATCTTCTTATACACACAAAATGGGCTAAATTCATACAACTCCATTTCAGGAGCACCACTCTTGGAGCAGTAGTCAGTGTTCTAACACACTTCTTTTTTTGCTCCTTTGCACATCAGCATCACAGATATAAAGAAAAACTGGATTTAATGGAATACTATCTACTCCAACAGTTCTACACTAAGTCATGAAAAACTTGGATGTGTGTGAGAATTGATTCACAGTTTTTTCATACTCAGCTGCTTGGGATATAGCACTTTACAACATTTTTTGTTAAAGCTTGTCTAGTGGTCTTTGTTTCTCCATATTAACACCCTGTATTTTCAGAATAAAGGGAGATAATAATTAATCACAGCATGTTTAACCGAACTACCTGTTGACTAGTATTTAATGTTTTCCTCACATAATTGGGTTTTTCTAGTCAACATATGGGAACTTTTATCTGATTCATTTTTTCGTCCTTTGGATTGTATCCCATGTTTTTTCGCTGAAGGAACATGTGTATTTCACGGAATGTCGGCCGAGCACTCTCGCTTCGGTTCCAACATTCACACATTAAGTCATAGATTTCTTTGGGACAGTTTGGTGGATGGGGCAGGTAGACTTCCTGTTTGTCATTCCTATAGTAATGTCCAGCATTTTCTATCACCATTTCGTCCGTGAGAGCATCATATGGTTGATCCTTAGCAAAAGTAAGAACTTCCCATAGAGTTACGGCAAACGACCACACATCACTCTTGGTTGTGAATTTTCCCTGAAAAAGTGAAAAATGTACTGTTTAAAATGAACATGACAATATTCCTGAGTCTATGATTTTCCACTTCGTTTTTTATCATAATGTAACATAGGTAAGTTAGTCACGCACCTGAGGTTGATGGTTGTATATTTTAATGAAATTCTATCGAACAGTTTAGGATGAGGAACAACAAAAGCATTGTTAACTTTACTTGGTTGTACCATGTATTTGTAGAGAATTTGTGTCATGTACATTTGCTCCATATCCTTTCAATGTGTATTGGAGTAGTGGAACACAAACATACACACTCTGTAAATACAATACAATTTCTCGAACTCGGAGGGCCATATAAAATTGCATTCTTATTAAGTTCAGTTTTGTTGTGAAACAGTAAATTTTTTAAATGAGTTGAACTCAAAAATAATCATAAAAACATTAAAATATTGTTCTAAGATATTTTAAACATCTTGTCTGATAAATCAACTTTTTATCCTCACTTTACATGAAATATCGAATAACTTGATGAGTTGATACTATCAAACCTCTTGCACTGGATTAGGGGTAGTTAACTTGTAACAATACTTTCTGAAGAGTAAGTATGACAAACCATGTCAAATCATATCAAACTAATTGAGTAATACTCACCAATAATATACTTTCCCATGCCATCCATCGAATCGGTAACACTGCCCGACCTTCAATACGGTAGTAGTCAGCACTATATAAACTCCGACTCATCCCGAAATCAGAAATTTTTATTGTAAAGTTTGTGCCCACTAGACAATTTCTTGTTGCTAAGTCTCTATGTACCATATTTAATGATTCCAAATATTTCATTCCAGATGCAATTTGAGAAGCCATATATATCAAACAGCCGTAACTCAATGTTTTTGCGTTTGTTGCCTGGGCAACAGGACTTTCTGGAACATGATCTAACAGAAATTGATTCAGATCTCCATATTTCATGTATTCAACTATCATACAGAGTGGTTCCTCGCGTGTACAAACTCCAAGAACTCGAACAATATTGGGGTCCTTCAACTGAGACATTATCTTGATTTCCTTATGAAAGTCAGCCCTGTAAAAAGATTTATTTCAAGTAAATACATGAATTCATAGAATTTACATAATAAATATTGACAAATTCCACAATACTGATTTATGAAATACTGACTGAAGAGGATGA
>MJUU01034857.1:74832-108552 GCA_002080025.1 Modiolus philippinarum
AAAAAATTTTTTTTGGAGGATAACAAAGATTGGTTTGGGGTGAAATTGTTTTGTGAGGATCAGTTAAAAATTCTAGCAAACTTTTTTGTTTTACATGATAGCTTTAGTCCAAAACTTTTAGTCCTTTTCGCATTTTGAAATTTTCCTCTTCACAAAATACATGCATTTTCTCTTACCGATTTCAATTCTTGACAGTATTTTTCGAATTAGTAGTCCTCTGTTTAAATATATGATAAACTGTATAATACATGGCAAAATCCGTATCACATGCCGTATCATCCCTCGACCAATATCAGCCCTCGGGCCAGAGGCCCTCGTGCTGATATTGGTAACTCGGGGTGATACGGCATGTGATACGGATTTTGCCATGTATTATTCCCTATGTATCAGGTCAGTAGGGAGATACTGACAATGTCAGTCCGTAAGATCAAAGAGAAAAATGTACATATTGCTGATAATGCCGAATTATTTTAATCCTTTTTCTTTTTTTTTTGTTTTCGAAGTTTGAAATCAAAGAAAAAACTTAATTCTTTGGTAGTATGGAAAATCATCAAAATTGTTATATAGTCCAACTTTGATGGGTTGAACAATCAATGGACCAATGAAAATAGTATCGAGGTAAAACTATGTTAAAACTTGATGAAAGGGACAACAAAAGGTTCCACAGAGTTCGAGCTATTATAGTTCAAGGTTAAACTCTATATCCATTAATATGAGCATTATTTTGAAAATAAAAGACAGAAAAGTCTTCAGGGAGTATTCAAATTTTAAGATGGGCTAAAAATAAGAAATCCATCAATAAAACATTAATATTGTTACTAAAACAGTTGGGTTGACATTCCAGATTCTCATTACCTAGCATTATTACAATAATAATGGTTGTTTAATCATGTTTAAAATGGCATCAGTTATTTATGGTGATGTGTCATATTCTCATGTGTCTTTTATTTGCAACATAAAACAATAAGAAACAATTAAGAGACAGGCCATTTCCTAAAATTTCATGTATTGAGANCGGCATAATTTTATCTGGTGTTTATCATAATAAATTCACTCCTGCACTTTATTAGCTAATTAAACTGCTGAAGCTTATCTAGACATACAGTGCTCCCTCGTTATACCACCCCTCTTTAATGGCGGTCCCCCAACTTATCGCCAACCATTTTCAAGGTTACTTTTCAAAAAATTGCATAGTTTCTATGTTGTTTATTCCCTCGATATATCGCCACCCTCACTTATTGCCAAAGTTTTCTCTGGTCCCAAAGGTGGCGATATAAAGAGGGTGCACTGTATCTAGAAAGTCCTTTAATGGACAAAAAAAAACTACACCTGAGTGTTTTCAACACTTAGTAGTTTTAAAGTAGACATTTTTTCAGGTGATGTAAAATTGTATAACTTGCTCTTTCGTCATAATTTTTATGTAACATTTTTTATGTAACATTTAATTTTATACCTTGCTGTGTCGCCAGCATTTCTACATAGCATTTTTTAAATGATGTAACATTTAATTTTATACCTAGCTCTGTCGTCTGCATTTCTACGTAACATTTTCACGGCCACTAACACAGGTCGGTTACTGTTTCTGTTCAGGAAGTAGTCATCATTTATAAATTCACTCACATTCAAAGCTTCACAAAGATGTACCTGAAAATATCATAACATTAAGACTTAAAACAAAATTTACAAATATGCAGTGCATGTGATTTTACATAATTCGGAGATACTAATCTTGACACTTAGGACCTGTAGGAGAAAAATGTATTCTCCCAGAAGACAGTATTGTATTCGTGCAATTTAATTTGAATGGACAAAATGCTCATGTGTCTTGTATACCATCTTGATTTTACTATTGTGATTATGTTATTAACAAGGCGACCATCACAAGAAAGGAATTTGTAAATTGAAGTGTTGAAGCAGTTTATTATTAAATTCTGCTGTCTTCATTTTTAACCTTGATATTTATTGATGAGGCTTGAAATTTTAAAGTTTGACAGAAGAAATATGATAACTAAATATCAAATAATAAATTATGTAATTTACAATCATGTAAATTTAGTTTCTGTAGATGTACATTTCAACAACTTATGCCTCTTCAGTGCAGATCAAATCAAACATCTGGTAGTCCATAAAATGTATAAAACTGAAAAAGGACAAGTAACAAAAAGATTGTGAATACACAAAGTTAATTTAATTTTCTATCAGAAAATTGGTATTGCGGATAGAAAATAACACTTAGGATTTTACAGTATTTTAATAAAGCTTTTTATATTTTTTTATGAAATTATTCTTTGTATACATTGTATGATAACATTCGAAGACAAGATTAAACAAAAATACCTCTCCAAATTGTCCTTCACCCAACACTTCAATAAACTGAAGATTATCTCTTGGGAACTGTGTAACAGAGTGCTCCAATGTTAGGAGAATTTCAGCATTAGGTACAGCATAAACATTGTTTCCACTAACACCTTGTAAGCTGGGAATGTTTGGGACCTGAACATTAATAACATCTGCGGCAGCGTACAGAGCATCATAAGTCGGTGGTTTGTCTAGAGAGTTGATCATCATTGGTTGTCCTTGGGCCGGGTTAGCTGTAATTCTGATTGGTGGTTGAGGTGGCTGGGGTGGTAAAGCTACAACCAGTGCTGATTTTGTCACGTCAGGTACTGCATAATCTCTAGAATCTGAAAGCAGTGAAAACGGAATAATCAATAATATATAAATTGAATTGAAATTGTCTTTTAAATTTTATTCTATGTAAATTGTGAATTTTAGTAAATCTTAATATTCAAATGAGTATTTCAAATTCATGGATCCTTCTATAAACTATGTTTCACACTTCTGGAAAAAAGTTACCAAAACTCTCAGACTGAGAATTATAAAGTTAAATATGTCTGTCTTTCATAATTTTTATAGTTTGTAGATAGCCTAGAATACCATGAAATATAGTGCACTGAAAAAAGGAAGTAAGTTTACACATTAATACACAACTGCATTTACATGTCTCATTATTCATTTATGCAGTAACCTATTGCTACCTGGTCAAAGGGAGACAACTTTGAGCTTTAAGGTAGTGTATATTGAATATTATGTTTGGTTCTAAGAATAAGCATTAGTGTTCATTAGTTCAGTTGAATGGTTATGAGATGTTCTTTCTGCTTGAAACAGCATTTCTAACAATCAGGTTTTAATTTGGCTCATATTTATGAATAAATGATTTGATGTTATCAAGTGTGAGGTTATCTGTAGTTGAACTAGTCTATTATTTGATGTCAATAGGTATTAAAGAAATGACACTTACATAATTTATCCCCATTACACAAGTGTTGTTCACATTCCACATCATCAGTTGCTACACTGTTATACACATTGCCATTGGAAACCTTTCCATTACGAGTCCCATGTAAATCATTCATGTTGATCGGCAAATTTCTGTCAACAGCTGGTTTTAAACTGTGTCGATTATTATTTTGTTTACTTCGTCTCTGTCGCCAGATGATAAATGCCACAATGGCAAATAAAAGTGCTATCAGTGCCGCTAATGTGCCAACAATTATGGCAATAATATTGTCGTCTGGTGAAGCTTCCTTAGAGGGTATCACATTTTGTGATTTACCTTCTGAAAAAATAAAATGCATGTTAAAATACAAATTGTTTTCATTCAGTTATGGTATTCACATTTTGTAAAAGACTTTGTATTTTGATTTGCCAAAATTATCAAAAGTGATAAGGATTAACCAAACATGCATTTAATTTTTGTGGTTTACTCAGAAAAATGGGGTGGTTTAAAGTGTCTTTCAGTAATCCAAATGATTGAAAGGTACCTAGAAATTAACCAATTACAGGTTTGAGTAGAAACACATTTCATTTTATAGTAAAATCTTTGCACATTTTAGGACAATAATGATCTCCAATATTCTAACCCTAGGAAAAAAAAATTTAAATTAAGCTAAAAATGAATCCCTAATACCAGTTCTAACTATCTTTGCAAAACTGACAAAATCTATTCCAAGTCCTGAAAATGATAGGGGAAATATAACTTGTGATGGTAAATAAAAAAATATTTCAATTTCTTTTGGTGAAAGTATATTAAATGACAATATCTAAACCTTGTTCTTGGCAAATTTAGTCACAGGACAAGTGCAAGATTATTACATCAACCACTATATACCTGGTTTGTCATAAGTCATTGGGATATCGAACTCTTCGTTACCAAATTCTCTGCGTGGTGGTACTGGTGTGGTTGGTGTTTTGGTTGTCGGTGGTGGTGGTTCTGCTGTAACATTTCCTAAAGCTGGAACTGAAATAGAAATAGTTTGGTATAAGTCTTACTTTTTCAATGAAAAGTTGTGTTTTTTTGTAATAAATCTATAAAAGATGCTTGTTCTGCACATGGGACATATTTTTTTCTAAATACATCTGGTTTTCCAATCTTCAATACATCTTAGACAAAATCAAAAAGAAAAGATTACTATGTGTTTTACTATGTTTTTTATTTATTTCAATCTGTCTACCATCCTAGTGAGACAATCTGCTTTTCAATTTTTTTAGCTGATTTGGTTTAATGTTATTAAGACCCTTATATTACTTGAGGGATAAAACTTTTTAAAATAATAATCATTTTGTGCATTTTAATAGATTCAAGACTAAGTCTTGTATAGAGATACTAACCAGATTTGAAATCCATCTCACTTATCATTATCCATTTACTGTCAAAGTACAAAGCTATTTTAACAAATCGTCCAACATGATGTTTCAAAGGAATCTCGACATCTCTTGCCAACTCCATCCATTTGTCTCGTTGAAAATTGTACACGACTGGATGTTTTTGATAATATTTCCCTGCCACACTAAATGATATCACTGCTTTTTTGAACACACGTACATCTTTACTAAAATGATTATTAGCATGTAAAGTGACGGACGTAAAGTTCTCCACTTGTTCAAATTTACATATAATTTCCACTGGTTTATTACGTATTAGTGAATCATTTTTCCATCCAACCCAGTCATATCCCTTTACGCCAAAATTGTGTTTGTCCGATCGGAAATTGTTATCTCCCTTTTCACCATCAGTTAACTGTCCCATGCCACTAGACAAATAGTTATCATCCACGATGCCGTCATATGTGAAATCAAACAAGTCCAATTCTGCCCCTCGTCTGTCGCCTTGTGGCATTGAATAGGCAATTATTCCAGCTGAAAAAATAAAATACAGATAGTATCAGCTTAGGACATGTTTTTTTATCAAAAGGTTCTAACAAAATGAATAATTTACATACTGATGAACAATTATAGCATTTTTCAACTGCTATATATTTTAGAAGCTTCATGTACATTTATTTTTATCATCAATGTGCATGTTTAGGAATGAATTATTGAGATATTTTAAAATTTCTTTAAATGTTTCCAATTTTTTGTGAATAGCACTAAAATTTTGAAGAAAACCTAAATTATAGCTAGAATTATACAAAAGTTAACTTCATGATATGCATTAATGCAATATGTTAATTCTGAATCCCTTTTACTACCATGAAAAGAATGACTCCCAATCTAATGTTAAATGTATACAAACTTCCCAAATTTCCCAAAAATAGACATTAAAATCTACTTTTTGAACTTAAATAATTGCACAGATTTGCTTCTGAAGCATTTGTTAAGTGAACACTCCATTGACAAAAGACTGACCATGGACAGGATGTTGCCCTAATGAAGGATTACTTACATTTCCATTTACATCCGTATAACTCTACTCTCATACAGACTGTCCGTATCGTCTGACTGTACGGTATAAACCTAATACGTTTACAGATGATTGGTGGATCAACTTCACACATTTCTGTTAGATATGTATTGGAGTTTCCTTTAAAATGCTGAAAAAAAAATGAAATTTATAAAATGATGATACTAACACCAAAATAAAAACCAAGTTCAATAATTTTCAAAGTTAGAACCTATTTAAAAAAAAAAACAAAACAAAAAAATAAAATTCACCACCCTTCAATATCACAAAAGCAAGCTATTGTCATAATTTCAGGTAAAAAACAATTTAAATCCAATATTAATTTCCAATATATAACATGCATGAATTGTATAAAAATCCATCTCAAGAAGGTGCAGCAAGTCTTTAACACAATGAAGGTTATAATTTAAACACAGGAATAGCAGTTGGATATTTAAAATCCCTACAGGGTTGAAACTTCAGACAAAATATCAATAAAAGCAAATATCTTTTAGAGTTGGAAACTCACTCCAAATTCTAGCCTCCACTGAATGTAATAATTCTGCATATTTGCAATGTCTAGATTTTTTTTATCATATTAGCCTCAGGCAGGCTGATAGGCTGTTATTTCAAATTCATACTTTACATGAAAATTTGGGCTATAGTACAGGAAAACAGAAAGAAGTAACAGATAAACATGAAAATCTCAAATATACACATAAAAGTTTTCTAAATTTCAGACTGAAGTATCATTCCAAGTCTTACTATAAAGGACATTGGCTTCTTAATGCAATGCCCTAAATACAATGAAAAGAAAAATAGATTGTTACTATCTACTCGAATTAATAAGGAGGAAGAGTGTAAAGATTTATTTAGTTTTGATAACAAAAGAAAGGATTCCTGATTATCATAGCTCCCAATATCCTGAAAAACGTTTTAAAAGCTTTCATCACATGGTTAGATTTAGAGTTACCTCCCCTACACCATACATTACAGGTACTGAGAAAATAAATCTGGTTCAATTGTTAAGTTAATTCAACTACTTTAATATAAATCTGTGTCAACATTAGATATTTTTATGTAAATCTGTGACAACAATGAATATTTTCAATAAATGAAATGTAACATCAATACAAGGTTAATCTAATGAGGAAAAAATTCAAATAGAATGTAGATTTCATAGGATGACCACACTCGCATATTGATATGGAAATCAATCTCAGGAAATTAATTCTATATATTGAATTCAGTAGTAATGACAGAATCGTGTTGCTAGGATATATATCTAAATATTGAGATCAAAATATTAACATCTATATCATATTCTTATTTTATATATCAGTATCTCATTTCTATGGATGACTTTTTAAGATAGGTTCTCGCTTAAGATATTTCAGTACATTCAAGCTCCTACACATATAATAAACAGTAGAATAATTACATTCCAAGTTGAATTGTTCAAGTTCAGTTATAGACTGAAATTTTAATTTCTGGCAAATAAATTCAGATTAACAGGAAAGGGCTGACTAACAACAAATACTTTAGCCGTGGCTACGTCTTCACCAAAGCACCAAACTTTACCTCAATTCCACGTCTATTTCTAAATCTGACCCATTCTCCACCGTCCTCTCTCTGATATTCAAGTAAAAAATGTTCTGCATATTCTTGTCCCTGGAAATTTAATGTATAAAAAGTTAATTTCATAATATTGGAACTTCACTTGACATTCATAATAACAAAGTTTCATCATTTCAAAAACTTCAGAATGCGGCAATTTTTGAGGATTGTATTGAGTATATAATCTGATTTGACCTGGGTCAATTAATAGATTGTGAAGACTTCAATTATAACTTGGACATGCCACACTTCATTAGGTATTCAATCATATAACTTGGACATGCCACACTTCATTAGGTATTCAATCAAAAGTAATGCTTTTTCTTGATACTTTTTTGATAGTATATTTCCAGTTAAAATGGTATTAAAAATTGGGTTAAGTAAAAATTCTCAGCAAACTGTTACACGTAAAATGTTTCAGTAAATTTTCGTATTTGAAATGCTTAAATTTTATATAGTGAATCAACCAAAGCTAAAAAATTTTACCCAGGTTATATAGATGTATGCTTATGTTGCTGTAAGCGACACATGCTTCCAGAAAATTGTTTATAGAAAGTTCATTTGGTGTCTTTTACAATATGCAAAGTATACATGCATTGGATTTGGTTAAACACATTGCTTAGGCACAGTAGGGTCAAAATCCTTCAATGTCTACAAACTGAAAATAAAATATAGTAGTACACTGTAAACTTGTTGACAGGACAATTATATTACCCATTAAATAATAAAAATATTTATCACTGGATAATTCTCACCTGTCCATTCCCAAATCGTCCTTGAACTTCAACTTTGTTGACAACAGTTAATTCACCAAAATCTATTTGTAGATACTCGTAAGATTGTGGTGACACATGATGTTTTGGACACCAGGCTCCTCCATAAAGCTCTTGTCTGATTCTAAAATAAAGAAATGTGGAATCTAAATATAACATTGACTACATTTAATGCCGTGAGCTTAAATTAAATAATTCTGAAATTTGTTGTGTTTATGATATCTTCTATTATTTTAAAAAAGCTTTCAGAATATATGGATAAGAATTCACATTATTTGCTGTGGCTGGGATACACCCATGCATTAAATATAAGGGGGTTATGGTTTTTTTTGTTTTTTGGGGGGCAGAAAATTTTTTTCACCCTTTGTTTTGGGCAGAAAGCCCCCTTCAGAATATTTTTTTTCATCATTTTTGCAGCATAAAAATTTTTTTTCAGATAAAATCAGCTTAAGAATATTTTTTTTCGAAAAAACCATAGCCCCCTCCCTTCAGGTTAAATGGTTGATCCCTAATTATCCATTCCTACAGTTGAAGCTGAATAATTTTCAGACAGACACAGAAGATAAATGCGACAAAGGTCCTCCCACAGTGTTGGGGAAATAATGAACCTTCGACTATGTTTGCGAGTAAAACAGAAATCATCAATACAAAATGTACCTCCACTTGAATGTGTAAAGCAACATGCTCAAAGACTCCTCTTATTGGAGCTGTCCAAGAGACCAAAAATTGACGCCATTTTATTTTTGTTAGCCTTGATGATTTTACTTTTAATCCTAAAACTGAACAATTTTCTATCTGTTATTTTATTGTTAAACAGTTTGCTGATCTTTGCTTGTCAGTCTTAAAATGTGTATTTTGCATAATAAAACAATATCGCTGACCTTTCTTTGACAGTGCAGGGATAATGGATACACTAATATTTTATAAGTTTTCTCAGTAATAAATAGTCATTTAATGTTTATGTGCATGTATAAACTAAAGAAATCTTCAAGAACATTCAACTCTTATCTCATATACAAAGTCTGAGTGATTTCTAACATTTTATTTTTAGACATTTTACATTCTAGATACAAATCGTCAGTTCTTAATTACTTTATCTGTGAGATTTTTTGCCTGCTAAGTGTTTTGTGGAAAGACTTGCATAAAATTGCAAAAACTTTGTGTTTTTAGGCGTTTGCAATCATTCTTTATCTGAGAATGCGGTGACAGATAACCATACAAATTGCAGATGAAAAACGTGTGCTGCATGTTTTTACTCCAAAATTGCGGCAGTATATTTTTCTTTCTCCATCTTGTTACTTTCAAGAGGATATCACGACTGTCCATATTCCGGTGTAAACTTGTAGAAAGACAAGCTGGCAGACATACTTGTTAAAGAAAATAAACCTAGTTCTCCAATACTTGCTTACAACATCTGCTCAAAACCTACTATAAGTTTAGAGTACTTTCTATTCTTTATGTACCATTGAAACAAATTAGATTCAAATCATAAATTTAAACAATTTTGAAGAAATATAATAAATGAACAAAGTCTAGCTCTTAATGTTAAAAAAAAATGCAATATTGTAGGGTGCATTGTGATTAGTCAATTTTTCAGAATAGGCAGACTAATTAGCAAAATATCAAACAAAATTCAAACTTCAGATTATTTTTGTAAAAGGAAACTACAAGAGCTTATGTTTTGCTCCAGTTTTAGTGGTAGTTTGGGGGCTGGAGCTGTGTTAGTCCAACTAGTCCTTTATGATTCTAATTACTATTCAAATCAAACTTTGATCTTGAACACCAAAGGGACTGATGAAAACAATTCGAGATAAAGGGGTGTTTGAGCTACTGAGGTCGAACTGTGTTTAATTTTGAACCGAGGTTCCAGACATCCACAGTGTTCCGAGTTATTGTAGTTCGAGCCATGGAAGTTCAATTTTATTATAAATAAATCCAGCAATCTAGTATCTCATTGTTCCTACATGGGCTACAGTCTCAAGATGTTACTCTTGTAAATGTACTAGGTAACCCAATAAAATGAAAAGCAAGTATGAAATTGGACAATTTGCTCCTCCATTTGACAATCAAAGGTGGGCCATGTGGTACCAACTTAAGACAAGGTTATAATCCTTTAGTAGCATGTGGTTACAAAAATTAGCACAATGTTGTAACCTTTCTGTTTTATTTGTGAAGCTGGTATACACTTTGTTCTCAAGACTTTTTTCCACTACAAATGATCAGGTACTATCAACAATTATAATTTGATTTTTGAGTCAACTGCATCCAATTTACCAAAAGTTATCAAATGGGTTGCAAATTTTAATCAATCATTATAAAAAGAACTGCACATTTTCCATTCAGCAGCCTTTTAACGGGTACAATTTTCTATTTAATTTGTAATCCATCATTTATACTGACCAAAAATTACAGCTTAGGCCAAATAAAAAAATAGGTGTTGTTCCGGTCACCCAACCGACCCTATTTTTTCCTGCCGACCCTAGACTTTTTTTTCACCCAAAAGGTAAAAAAAATTAAAAATAAAACGACCGCCCCTAGTTTTTAAGGCCACTTTCGACTGACAAAGTTTAAGTAGATATCGGCGGCAAGATCAAAGTTATTTTGAAACTGTAAATCGGTATTATCATAGTTTATCAACTACCAGAGTTTTTATTTACTTTATCGGAACCTTTTTTTGAAGTATTTGATGAGAAACGAGCTCAAACGCCTCGAAAATTGAAGTTATTTCCCATCAGGAAGTTTTCGTGCAATCATAAATTCGGAACGATTTTGGCGCGGACTGTCGTATCCGTATTTATTTTACATGTTATTTAATATTTCAGAGGCTTCAAAGCCTATTAAACTGTTGCGAGATGAATTTAAAGGAGACTTAAACCTCTCCTTTTACATCTGTTGTGAATAAAATATTGTCAAGAGTCAATGTGATATAAATAGCATATTGTCAGCTATATCGACACTTTACCGATCACATAGTCAAAAGTTGTGGCGGTTTATGAAATATTCGAGATTATGATATGAAAATATAAATTTTAGTGAAAATACACCTACTCTTTATAACTGTTAGGAATTTTCCACTTCATAACAACCTATTTATCAAGTCCCATAGTGTTAAGAACGATCGCCGCTTGAACTGAGACTAAAAATCAATCATCTGGGAACTTGGACAAATCCTTAAGTATCCACACCCTTGTCGCTAAATCATTTTTAGGGTAAAAATGTGAGGATAATACATGGTTTTATATCATAGGTTAAAATGCATTTATATGTTAAGTATTGATTTAAAAAATAAATTAAAAAATAAAATAAAAAAAATTCCTGACCTACCGACCCTATTTTTTTCAGAGGGGTGACCGGAACCACACCTATTTTTTTATTTGGCCTTAGGACCCAAGATTTAATTCAAAACAATTTTAAAATGCAAAATACAAAATGTCAAATTTCTAAGTTAAAATATTTTTTTAAATGAGCAAATATGCTGAGAATTATCATATAAGGTTCTATCAAAGATTTCAATTGCCATAGCCAAAATACCAGAAAAAATTTGAGAAATTCTAAGATATATGGGTAGGTCAAATTTCAAGTCTTTTAAGAAATTTCATTTCCCAAAGTTAGAGTGATTTCCACACTGATCATTGATCACTGTGAATCTCCTCTTCAATTTTACATCAATCCCACATCTCAATTTCTTCAAAAATCATCATTGCACCTCGTTCAATTTCGCATATGACTTTAGTGACAACAATTTGTGTAGTTTTGAGACAATCTGCATATTCGGTCAGAATCACGCCTATTATTTGTCTGTATGTTAAGACATATTAACTACTTGACATACAGAGGCACAAAGTCACATTAATTTTAATCATAATCATTTATTATTGGGTAGAAAGTTGAACATCAACATCGTAAAGTTAGAATTTTGTACATAAATGTCTTTTAAATTCATATAAAATGACAAACTTTGTATATCTCATTATATGAATAGGAGACATTTATATAAAAAGAAAGAATTCTTTTTTTTTTTGTAAATAATTTTATACATAATCAAGGATGGAAAAAAAAACAATCTGGCATGCAGAACTTGTACAAGAAAATAAATTTCAGTGCTACATATAATAACATATCTTTATTTCCAAATCAGGAGCCCACAAGGGGCAATGAGAGCAACATATACAAGAGAAGAACATGATTAAAAGAGACACTTATACATAATACATAATGAGATAGAACACTGCCAAAATACATGTGCATTTACTCCATATCCTTTCATTCACCATACTGGTGTGACCGGGATAACTTTCGTACCTAAGCACCCTTAAAATCTGCTTTGCATTGGCCTGCAATCCACTATTCATGCTTTTAGTTGTGTGACCTACAGCTCTGCTGCAATTTTCTGTAATCAAAACCCTGGGTATTATGCTTGATTTGAAACACGCATTATGTAAATTGCATTCAACATTTTCTACTAACATGACAGACGTCAATAAAAAACGCGTCCACTGTTAAATACATCAGAATGGTTACATTCGATATCGTTTTTATATTGTATGTTTTGTTGTGTGGCAGAAGTCAGAAAAACCAATATGGAGTTCACTGCCCCTTGACAATTTTACACAACCTGTATTTCATTATTAAAGCTCGTTAAATCATGTTGATATAATTAATTGATGACAAATTTTTGTTTCAGTTCAAGTATTTTATCAGGTAAATCTTCAATCCAATATTAAATATTGTATGGTTTTAATAATCCTTCCCAGCAAACTGAACATGGAACCAAGCAATTTATCAATTGTTCATGCACGGAGCACTTGAGAATTGTTTAATTTTAGTAATGAATAGCAAATATTCTATAACTGGTTACAAAAGATTAGGAATAGCTTAAATAAAACATGGTGTCCATATTTCAGGAAAATTACAAGAATGCAGATTTTTTGTTACTCCAATTGATATATATGCTTTTTACATGGGCAAAAGTGTGGAGAATGTTTGTAAAGGGGAACATTTGAGGGAAAGTAAAAATAGAAAAATTTTGTATTTACTTGCTTCTAATATTGATAGAGAGATACAAGTAACCACGACAGCAGTATGAGCAAGCCAGCAGTTAATTAAATTAAATATATATCAAAGTTACTTTGAATACTCAATGTCAGATGGCCTGAAAAATAACAAAGAATTACATCAAAGAACAAGAACAACAAACATCAGTTCAACAATTATGCTGAGAAAATGGAAATGGATTCGGCATATCCTCCTATTTGACATCTCGCTTCCACTTACTTCGGTAAGTGGAAGCGAAGCGAGAGGACAGCCGATCGTGGGTTTCCGACGATGCCTATTTGACAACAGTAAGAGGATATGCACAACAGCCCCAACATGGCATCCAGAGGGCAGAAGAAAAGTGGGACGGCCTAAAACATCCTGGAGGAGAACAAAAGAACAAGAGAGAGACCAACTGGGAAGGAACACTTGGGCACAGGCAAGAGATGAACTGGAGGCAGTGTATCAGGACCTTATGTGTCAGCGGGCACGGAGAGGATAGGTGAGGGTGACTGAATTTAATTTCTGCATATGCACATTTTGACAACTTATGTCTCTTCAGTGATCACCATATTTTGAATTTGTAGCAAACTGTGACTGTCCTCTAGTGAACTGAGCTGAAGAGTCTTATACATGTATGCAAAATGGCAAATGAACTGTCAGTAAGAGAACATCCAAGTCACAGTCTTTTGTCAACTGTCATTTCTACCTAATGATAAACTAAGTCATATATTAACAACTAAGAACACTCTTGTAATGAAAGAAATTCAAGTTGGATTATAGGATGATGGCCAGATTACGAGGTTGAGAAAGCCCCAGTACATTGAGAGTTGAAGTACCAGTTATTAAATTAAAATTCAGCCTTGTCAAGTTCATTTGCATAGAAAATGGGATTCAACTCATTCTGTGGATGTGACAGATATACTTTTTATTGGCTGTAAATGGAAATCCAGAAGCCGCAAACCCTGTACTCAAACTTATCCATGTGACCATATCAGACATAAAGAAAACTAAATATGATCCTAATCTAAGGGTTACAGAAAGTAAACAATGTGCATGCAACCCTACTGTCAGAAAAACATCTTATAACCTTACAATAAGGCCATATCTACCTACATATCTGTGCGTATCAGATAAATAATCTATAAGAGGTTGCAGCTACACTGTACAAATTGATTTTGACTAGTAATTGTAATATCAAACATATTTAATGAAAGCACTGTGATCATAATATCCAAGTGATTAAGTACCTCATTCACAAAAAACTCTTAAAACTATAATATTTGTATGTACTGATAGACGGAACTCAATCTACCTCTGTAACATTTCACCCTTACATCCCGACATCAAAGGAACAATTTTTCATAACTGTTTCAAAAGTAATTGAGTAGAACTGCCGGAATAATTGCATAACTTACATATATAAATTACTTATGTATTTACTACAAAGGGAAATAAATCAACTCTGCATCTAAATTATTGCTGATGATTTACCAGGGGCTCAGAAATGCATTTACATAACACAAGAAGACATAGCTTCAGGAATAAAATGAGTAAAGTGGCCTTGACTACTGGTTTAGGAAATAAACACGAGATTCACCTCAACTGAAATGAATTAAGCCAAACTTATTGAAATTTCTTTTTTGTTGTTGTTATTGTACGACACTCATAACTATTTTTCTGTTTTGTTGAATTTCCTGATAACTTTTTTGTTGTCTGTTTTGTTTTGTGTGTGTGTGTTTTCTGTTTTATTTGTTTTTGTTTTGTGTGTGTGTGTTTTCTGTTTTGTTTGTTTTAGGAAACATTGGTGAGGTTTTGGTTTAGTCAAGAAATGACAATCAATTAAATCATGTTTTAAAAAGATACTCA
The DNA here is from genome assembly GCA_002080025.1 of Modiolus philippinarum. Lineage (NCBI taxonomy): Eukaryota > Metazoa > Mollusca > Bivalvia > Mytilida > Modiolidae > Modiolus > Modiolus philippinarum. Next base: position 89,848 of record MJUU01034857.1, read on the forward strand.
AATGAAAGAACAGTGAAATTCATTGGAATGAGTGGCTTCAGGGGGATCAAGGGAGGTAATCCTTACCTTGCACTTTTTGGTCCAACAGACTGGTCTTGGAAAGAAGAACTTGCAGTAATGGCTGAATCTGGTATTTTAAATGTCTCCATTCCCAGTGAGTTTTCACATTGTGCTGCAAAACAGAAAGCAAATTTTTGGTTATATGATGCATTAAATTATTTGGACTATCTTATGTCAACTACTAATTAATTACAGACATAATTTTGTACAAATTTGAAATAATAGGAAATACTGCCTAAAAACAGGAAAGAGGGGGGTTAGCCCTGTGAAAACATCATTTTCTTGTTGGTTTTACTAAATTGAAGAACTTTTGAATTAATTTTTTGTATAAAAAAAAATAGGAATTCCTATTTAAATAGGAAAATAATCATGTCTGTTAATTAAAGATGGGAGGAAAATCATTGGTCAATAGTTAACTATCACCTTAAGTTCCTAAGAAAAAATTATTAATAAGGGGTGCCACTGTGTTCCCAGTATCCAACTGCCATAATGCAACACAGATTAGCATTATATAGTTGCAGAGTTTACTAAAAGATGTTTTCGCCTGCAAGTCATTGGACTGGCAAATTTGGATTTCTGTCAGTTCTACAATATTTTGGCTGGACCCATGTAAGAAAAGTGACAAACAATGGCCGTTTTCTTGCTGGTACAAATGTAATTGGACCCAAACATACCATAAATTCAGCCAATCTAGCCACCATTTGGCAGTCAGGACTAACAATTTTTGCAAACTCTGCTCTTGATTTAGTTGTCTTGTTTCTTTCAAATGGTTAGTACACTATCAAGGAAAACTTGATCTGTCAATAATTCTTTCCATTTTTGCCCAATTACATGTCCTTTATTTTAACAAAATGACATTGAATATATATCTTGATAATTTATTACAGTAAATTGTCCTTTGGCTACAGTGGGACTTATTTTAATATTCTCATTCATTACAAATTGCAGATGGCGGACCAAGAAAGAAGATGACAAACTACATGGTTTTAATGTATCAGATATAACAAATATTTTGCTAAGGTATTTAGTATACCAGAAAGCATGTACATAAATAACCACAAATAATTAATGGAAGACAAGATATGGTGATGAAAATACTTAATCAAATTGATGGAAAGCCTGTCTCAACTTATTGTGTGTTCTCTACTAAAGGGACATAATTCTGGCACACTTTACAGAGCCATTATTATTAATACAGTCCATTATGTGTTGATAATGTCCTATTCACATACTGCCTTGTGGCCAAATAATTTCGTCATAGAGTGTGACCACCCAGTCCTAATCCTGACAGCTTTATATGCTCATATGATACTCAAAGTGACCAATCACCTGTGACCATACAGATGCCACCACTGATTAGCCAATTAGATGACAGATAACATCTCAATAGTCAAATGATCTTTTGATTTATGAATAGGTAAACATTGAAAAACATGGTCAATGATATGTTTAATACAATTATGATTTCTGTTGATTTTTAAAGCTTTTATAAAAGGATATTCAATTTAAATTGTAAACAGTATAAAGACATTAATCAAAATAATGTGTATATATCCCCTAAATGAAGTCTGATGATAGAAAATTAATGTCTTAAAAACACATTTGTGGCGCCTAATGGCTATTCATATCTATAAAACACAGCTATTGTGGTGTACAACAACTCTGTGGTTGCACAACACATGGATCCTATAGTCTCATCCATTGAAAGGGGATACTCAGTTTGTGCAGTCAGGCTTTCAAGACAGATAAAGTAATGAAACTTATCACTTTTATTCACATTAAGTATATATTTCAGTATGAATAAACTGTCAAATTCTTTAAACTTGCTGAGTCAAACATACTCTCCAGGGCATGGTGCTTTTGAAATTCAATATTTCCTTCAGCTTTTCTTTAATTGACAGATGTATTTAATATTTTGTCATTCCTATAAAATGCATCATTCCAATAATATACTTAAACTATTTCATCAAATCAAGCAATAACTGACATGTCAGTGCGCTATCTGAATTTTGTGACAGACCAATAACAATTGCTTGGATTTATAGAACCTGATTTCTGGTTAATACGTGTATTAGATAATCAGGTTTATTGCTTACTGATACAATTGTGTACACATATGCAGTCTCTTCCCACACGTTGACCAAAATCCCACTTCTGACACCACAAGTAGAATGTAAACTGACTCCGCAAAATGATTAAAATACTTCATCCTGAGAGGTAGAGCAGCACAAAAAAACTAGATCAGCCTAATGCAAGTTGAATTTCCTACAATGGGACACAAATAAAAGTATACCTCAATTTCTACATCAGCCTCACCTGAGTAAGAAATACTACCTCAGGTGAGTCAACTTGCCACCTGGGATACCAATACAGATAAGCCATTGATAGATGCACCTAATTTCTCCAGTTTATAGTCTATATAGTCAGTTTGTCTCCATAAAACAACACTAATTGTTAGCATAGCTTGATTTGTTCATTGTTTTATTACTACACAAATCCACAAAAAATGCCAATTGCTTCAGAAGTTGAGGCTCGGCTGCCAACCACTATCTTAGTGACATGGAACAGTTTGTATAGAGGCTCTAAACCAGTTCAGTAGACATTCTCTATCTCAATTTTTTGAAAATGCATACAAAAATTTAGGTAAATGTTTTTTCTTTGAATTATGCAATTTTTCAAAAAAATGTTTAGATTGCTTGAAACTAGCTGATAAAACTACCAAAATGAAATGATCCTCGGCAGCAATTAAGTCAAAACAAAAGCAGCATTGCTACCCTCATTTGTAATGATGGAATTTCCTGTGATTATCAAAACAATAATACTTAACAGCTGTTGGGGGATGACTATACAATGAGGGAGAAAATTAGGCAGGAATTGTTTTGATACAAGTTGTAACCTCTTGTAACATATCTGTTTTTACATTCAGTATACTGTTCTATGGATGCTGTTCAAAATCCAATCCACCTTACTAATTGTAAACACTGAAAGGATATGGAGTAAATGCACACGAGACAGTCTCTTCAAATACATTTTAAATTTGAGTGCAACATGTAAGAGACTGGCATGTGTTCATAACAAATATCTTGAGAATTTTACAATATTTACCCACCATCCATATAATGCAATGTGTCCTTTTTTATGATTCACTGACTGTCCCCTCCCCACCTTCCCCATCTTTCATGTAAAAACATTGACCATTTACCAAAATGCTGCAAGTTTTACAGAATCTGGTGCTATCAGCTTGTGTGGCAGTCTGTGTACTGAATTGGGTGGAACCACATTTTTTAACCAAAAGTATGCATTTACTATAACAATATCTAATTCTAGATTCCCAAAACCAATCAAGATTTTGACTGATCAAAATTAGGATATAGAATAACAAATCAAGTTGTACTGGTCAATAATGACCTATTAATTAATAATTATCGCCCCAGTCCTTATGTTTTATTATCCTTCTATTAATCACCTGATTACTATACTGTCCAGTGGTCAAGTTAATAATGACTTTTCACTGTGGGAATATACAGCTGGCTTAGGCTTAACACTTAAATAATCATTATTATTGATTGCAAAGATATTATATACTGCTGTGCATAGTGACCAATACACATACTCTGAAGCGCTGAGTATTCAGCAGTCAATTTAAGACATTTTGAAATGAAATATTCAGTTTCAGGGCACGGTGTTTCAGGGGTTGGGTTGGTAATTCAAACTATTTAAATAAGATAGACAATTCAAGTTTATATAAATATACATTGTATATTTTAATACATTTATGTATATATGAATATTTTTTCATTATTATCACTAATACATTTTGATTTAAGAATAAGTATCAGTATCAATTATACATTGCTTTTAACATAAAATTATTTTGAAGAAAAGATAAGAATTTATTTTTGTACCTTCAATATCATTTCCTTTTGAAGGATAAATTTTGTTCTTGACTGTCTCCTTCATATTCTTCTCTTATACATATAGTATACACTACAGAGATATATTATACATTAGAACTAGAGAAGACCGTCAAGAGAGATCTGTGGCAAACATGGGTGTATTGAAATTTCTAAATAATGTCCCATTGCAACCTGTATCAACTATCGTCACCATTATGTACTATAACTTGTTATCAAAGTTATAAAAAACACCTTATTGACAATTCTACTTAATACCCGAGGGTAGGAGAAACACCTTATTGACCATACTACTTAATACCCGAGGGTAGGAAAAACACCTTATTGACCATACTACTTAATACCCGAGGGTGGAAAAAAACAAGTCTATGTATGTCTGATGACCTGTTGACAAATGATGAAACACTACATAGTAATCCGTAAAGTGACCATGTGTTTCGTTACGTCAGATTACATCATAATAACAGGATAACTTGTTATATCAGGTGTGGTGTATAATGACCGAGGGTCAATACATCACACTTCTAACGGTCAGCCTGACCAGTGGGCAGTTTTACGATGACAAATTAGGTTAATTACGTGCCTTATGTTGTATTATAGTATTACTGTCAGATTACATGTACATGTATTGCTTCTATTGCCTACAGTGACAGTCACAGCTGGTTTGGTATTGAATTGCACACTTACAGATCATACAGTATTCCCGATAATTAAAATTTAAAAGCTTTTCCCTTATCATGCTATAGGTTAAGACTATACATTTATAGGACATCTTGCAGTTTCAGGAAAAATGGCCAGGAGATGGAGTCATCAATTCCAAATGATTTCCTTATATCATATGTTTTTGAAGAAGTTTTGTACAATAATTTAATACGAGTAATGAAAATAAGCGGTTTGATTTTCAAAATGTTTAAATCAAAAATGCAAGCAAAAGTTTTAGCTTTTCATGAAAACTTTAATGAAAGAATTGTAATTTCATCAATTTTAATGCCCGAAAGTAGTAAAAACTGAAAGCAATTTCCAAATGTAATGGACTAATGGTCCTATCAATAAGTTAACACTCTATCCATTGGTATTTGTATAAATCTTTATCACAATTGTAGATATTGTCTCTATAATGACCGATGAGGTTAGCTGAAAGCCACGACAGATTACATCTCCCAACAATAATCGGCCAGTTTCTCAATATAAAATCGCAGAATATCTTCAGACAAGCCTTTGCTAGAGGGCTCCATTTTACATTCTGTTGAACAATGATTGATAGTCACCCAAGGAATGACAAATTTTTCTATGAATTATTTCAATAATAACTGCATTTCCAAATGAGATTGACAATTTTTCACAGTGGGTGTTCAATTGTATACAATTGTCATCTCTCCAATACATTTAACGTGATATGCATCTCAAATCGACATAACAAACCTAAAGCGACCATGAAGCTACATAATAATTATTCGCGGATTAAATTGGATACCTGTCAGAAGATTGAAACAAACAAGACTGCTATTGTTAATCTTTCCTTCGATACAGTTTCTCCCATGTCTCAAATAGTTCTACAAAATTACAATTGTTCTAATTATACAAAGCTAACTAATCTCGTTACTGAAAAACAATCCTCATATAACATAATCTCAGTTTTTGTCAGTCCCTTTTTTACGACCGATTAATGACACACAAATGTTGGGACGTCTTCGTTTTCTTCATTAGAACAGGCGACAGATCAAAGAACCTTAAATCGTAACGGTAAAGTAAACCTTCTGATGTTAGCGATATTTCTAAACTGACGTGGATTGCATAAAGTTACAACTACCTTTTTATTTCCTTTATTAAAAGATTTTTATTTTATTGCTCCCTGCTCACTCACGGCAAATTTAACACAAGTACTTCCTAATTTAAGTAAAAAGCATATTCAATTTTAGGAAATGGCTTTTTTTACATTTTTGTAATCTTTAATGTTTATCACTGATACTTTTGCAAGTCTTTGTTCCAAGGTTTTATTTTAAACAACAAAACTACCCTTTTTCCAGATAAAATCGCAACAAAAAATATACCTTAATTTTGTTCACATTGCAGTCAGTTAGATTTTTTCTGAAATAATCAGGACCTCCATTGCCCAATTTTATTGAAATCTTTCAATTACCTCAATAAACAATTTACAATGAAAAAAAAAATCACCTATGAAGTTGTAAATTTCTTCACTATCAAGTGAGAAATGTAACATTTACTTATCATTACCTATATATCTCCCTAATAAACTTCAAGTCAATATTGACTAATTCTTAATTGCAAGTAAGGTTGCCAAGAGTGGCCTAGCGCCAAAATAATGGTGGCTTGATAAAATTCCTCTTCCGAAAAGGAAGGACCTTTCATAACAAAAAAAAGTGCAGATTAAACTCGGACATGTACCAGTATTTGACTAAGCCATGACACAAATCGTTGAAATATGAAAGATTCTTTTAAGCCCAAAGTTTTTCAAACATAACTCCACAAGGAATTTGTTATTTACATAAGGAAAAATCATATAAATGTAAATAAATATATTCTTCAATGACTGTATATATTCTGCATTGTATAAATTGTCCTTATATTTGGGGTTGGAATAATTTAATGTCACCTTCGTATCTTGTTTAAAACCTCAAAGAGACTGATTGTCTGTGGTTAAATAGAGAAAATTTGCTTACTTTGTCCATTTGTGGTTCTTCAAAATTAGATGCAAAAAAAATTGTTCTCTAAATACTTAATGTCCTCCCTTTGAAACCTAGAAATATTCTGTAAACCCCATTAAATTTTTCAAGTCTGTGAAAAGTGTTGGTTTCAACCTACTTCAAAATTCAAAGAGGAATTTGAGGGTCTCATCTTTGCCTTGTTTCCTCATGAAACACAAACTTTTTCACCCTAATCATTAGAATTTAGCTTAACTCAAGGATCAATTATTGAAAATCTTTTAAATCTGACTTGTTCAAATTCTCTATATATTTGTTAATCATGGCCATCAAAGGATTTCACACTTTGTTCAGAAACTTTAAAATCAAATGGTTTGTTAGTTAAACCAAAGTTAATTAAGTAAACAAGAGTCTAACTTAAGTAAATCATTTATGCAAATTAAAGTTTTTGCTATTGAAGATTAATTTAGACAAAGTCAAGCACTAAATTTGAGAAGTTTGAAGTTTCTTTAACACCCAACTGTTAGATAGATTGATTAAATTAGGATAAAATTTGTTATCTATGTTAAATATTGGTTTGTGAAAGGGTCGCAAATTAGCACAAATTAATGAATGCAGCAACATGAATTGTTATAGACCTGACCTCATCATAAACTCACGTGATTCATTGTAAAATAATTCTGTCTTTGTTCTCAAATGTGGATGATGGTTAAAAAGGGACCTTGTCTGTGATTTTAGAAAAAAAAAATCTGTTTTTTTACCTGATTATGAAACTTCCGATTACCCAATACTTTTGAGGACCATATCTTTGAACTTCTTAATACTGAGTTGCTGTTGAGGCATTACAAAAAAGTAATTGTCATTACATGATACCCCACATTTCAAAGTTTTAAGGGGCATAACTCCAGAACTCCTTGCACACCTGAACCAAAAATCGAACTCAGCCTGAGTAACAGAGTTATATGGTATATAACTAACATACCAAGTTTGAAGACCGTATGGTATTTTGTTCTCAAGTTATCAGTCCGAAACCTTTAGGGGACCAACTGACAGACAGACCGAGAGATGACTTAGGGTATTACATAATACCACTACATGTGGCAGGGTATAAAATGGACTTCAGTTACCATACTGAGAGGGTCAACATTGTTTCTCATTTCTCAAAATAATTTGACACAACTCTTTCCTGCAAATTATCTCAACAGAACAGAATTTCCATAATTTCATTTGTTATCAATTATACCCAATTTTTTCTCCCATGACCTTAATTAGCCAGACAAATAAAACAAGCAATAATTCTGATCTCTTATCAGATAAATTTTGCTTCCATTTGTTCCTTTCTGATATACTAATATTCTGGCCAAAACCAAATAAAATTAATAAATTAGAAAAATATACATTTGTCTACATTGTCAATAAATATTTCATTATTTAAAATTCATAAAACTGTCATATTCATATAAAAAATAACAATCAAAATGTCAGAATAGTTTATCACGACTATATATTATGTTCTGAATAAACGATGTGATAACATCATAATTCAAAAAATACAATGAAATATACAATACTTATTAATTTCATTGAAATAAAATATTGCTGTGTAAAACAGTAAAAAAATTGTGGTGGTTGGGGGCGAGGGAGATTAGTACAAAATACATAATTTCGTGATGACATCACAGTCATGATTTTACCAATCACAGAGCAGATAAAATTTACCGGAAATCACCCGGGTCGGTGTTGTTTTATAGATTTTTCATCTGAGCTTATGGGAAATAGGTCAACTTTCGATGTTGATATCTAATTTATTTTTACAGTTAAAATCGATATAAAGCCCTTTTTAGCTCACCTGGCCAAAGGCCAAGTGAGCTTTTGCCATCACTTGGCGTCCGTCCGTCCGTCTGTTAACTTTTATTCAAAAATCTTCTCCTCTGAAACTACTGGACCAATACTAACCAAACTTGGCCTGAATCATCACCAGGGTATGCACTTTTAAGTTTGTGATTTTTATGTCCGTAGACCAAACAACCTGGCCGCTGTTACTTAAAATAGAACATGGGGGTAAATTGCTTTTTTTTTGCAAATTACTCGAAAACCGTTACAGATATCAAAAATCTGACATGGGGTAAAAATGATCAGCATGATGAGATCTACCCACTGTGCAATTTTGAAGAAAATCTGAAAACCTGTCTGGGATTTAATTTTTATTTCAAAAAGTATAACAGATAGAGGTCAAGTGTAAATTGCAAAAATGTTCAGCATATCAAGACCTACCCACCCTGAAATTTTGAAAACAATCCATAAACCCTTGTAGGAGTTATTGCCCTTTTTTCACTGAATTTTTTAAATTTTCGTAGTTTTCATCTACTATTTCCAAAACTATAGAAGATGAAGGTTAAGTGTAAATTGATGAAATGTTTGCCATGCTGTGGTGACTTCAAAACTGATGTTGAAAATTGTTCCTTGACCACCATTTTCAAAATGGCCGCCAAAAAAAGGCGGGAAAATTCAACATTGTCCGATTTCAATGAAATTCGGTTTCCAAATAGATCTTGATGTTGCGAGTTCAAAACCGGTGTTGAAAATTGTTCCTTGACCGCCATTTTCAAAATGGCCGACAAAAAAGGCAGGAAAATTCAACATTGTCCGATTTTAATGAAATTTGGTTACCATGTAGATCTTGATGTTGCAAGTTCAAAACCGGTGTTGAAAACTGTTCGTTGATCGCCATTTTCAAAATGGCCGCCAAAAAAGGTGGGGAAATTCAACATTGTCCGATTTCAATGACATTTGGTTTCCAAATAGGTCTTGATGTTGCGACTTCAAAACCGATGTTGAAAATTGTTTGTTGACTGCCATTTACAAAATGACGTCTCGACTTCAAAACTGGTGTCGAAAGTGGTCCTTAGCAAGAAAGTTTTTAATCAATAAAGCCCAACAAAGAAATATAATAAAACATGATCAGACTTTAAAAACAGTTCAAGATATTGGAGGTGTTCGACCTACGAAAGTTTGAGAAACTGAAGATCAACTGTATAATTACATTGTTACCTTGAGTGTGGCAACTGAAAGCCAGGTGAGCGATACAGGCTCCTGGGAGCCTCTGGTTATGCTTAAAATAACGAGGAGAATTCATAACATTAATTTTTAAAAATAATTTTGAAAAAAATAGAATTTATACTCAGGTCTTTTCCATGCAATTACCATTGATTTCCCAATGTTTCACCTATTCAAAAAATCGATATCCTGTATGTCTGGAATTATGTATAAAATAAAAACTGCTATAAAACTTTTTTTTTGCTTTTTTCCTGGGCTTTTGTGTATTCTAAACATAATTAAATAATTCAAATCAAGAAATTTGCATAATGTATTTAATTTTACTTAATTTTTTAGTTACAATAAATTTCGAATTCTATAGAATGCGGAAAAAACAATATTGTCACAAAAGTAGTCAATTGTAATGGGCATGAACTAAATACATGAAACAAATACTATTCACATTCAAATATATTTATCAAGATGTACAAATTCAGTTCAGCCAAGAAATGAATACTATAAACAAGAAAATTTTCGGGCTAGTTTATTTTCCATATTTTCAATTGATAAGGGATTAAGCACGAAAGTTTGATGTATTTACAGAAGCTGGATCAGCAAACGCTAATTCAAGACTGCCCAAATTGAAATTTATTTTGAAAACCATGAAAAAAAGATGGCACGAAAATTCTGATTGCAAGTGGTATGCACAAGACCTCAGTGAGCGAAAGAAACTTAAACCCATGCAAATAGGGTCAGTCTCTTCAGACATAAAAAAAATCATGATCAAATGACAATTTGGAAACCCGCTGATCCTGCTAAAATGAACCATGACATTCAATTTTTTGTTTTTGTGACATCATATAAATGCAACTTCTGTGCACAATCTCAATGTTACTAGGAAGTCTTAGAAAACTTGGTGAGACTTTACAGACCCTGAGTGGATTTTTGGGTAAACCACCATATATTGTCAGCAGATGGAGCAGTATATAAAATCGCATACACAAACAATTATGGTAAAATTCAAAACATTCCAGTCAATATTGGCTTTTTAACAGTGGTAACTAGGTCAGACAACATGCTGGTTACAATGTATCTAAGTTTTGTTACTGTCAGTAATGACTGGTCATTAGTCGGAGACTAAAATGTTAGACATTTTGTACCTCTATAGAACAGTTCAATGTAAGCTGTTCAATGTTCTCGCTTCGTTAGTCAAACAAAACAGTTAACAATGTGACAAGTCAGTCCGTCTGTATTACCTGTATGCAATAATCAGCAGAAAACAAAACAAAGAAAAGCCGCTGATTTTTACACTGACTGTCAATAATGCCCTCTCATCTTCCGAGACCTGTCAAATACACTGCTTTGTTAGCTACCCTAGACAGACAGTAATTACCGCACAATATTCCATGACTACTCAACAAAAGGCTGCTGGAGAAACAAGCTAAAGCTCGTCATTAGTTGTCTTGAATAGAAATGCAGACAATTGTCTCCAATTAGAAAATGGTGACAGATCGGTGACACCTTAAACTTGCAAATTCAATCTGATCACTTTCTTTTTTTAAAAATTTAGTTAAATGATCCATACATTAAACCGTTTTTTCATCACAGCTTTCACATTTGATGGTCACAGATAATTAACCAAATGAACTAATATTCGAGATCATGAACAAAGCTAGAAAATGTTGATGGCTTCAATAAAACCAATCTTCGCAAACACAATATAAGGTGTAAAAAATATGTCTGATTATATATAATTTTGGAATATTTGGTTTAAAACTGAATCCTACCTTTAGGACAAAATCATTTACAACAGATTTGACATGATGTCGGAAAACTCATGTGTTGGATTGTATAGGATATGAATAAATCTAAAAGTTTCTTTTCAATGGGAAAGACACAAAAAACAGCATATGAATATCATTCCTGGATATATGTACCTCTGCATATACCCCCCCCCCCTCCAGAAGTCCTGGAGACGCTTGGTGTATGTCATTATCAATTGCAATTCCAAACAAAGTTGGAGTGCTTTATGACCAAATTTCAGACAAAAAATTAAATAAAAACATCATCAATATATATCCCTTGAAAGCTATTATGATATAATAAATGGCATTTTATCAAATCAAGAATTTTTTTTTCATCTACTATTTCATGATTGATGTTACATGATAAATGGAAAAAAATCAAATTTGATCCCCCTTGTGGAATTTATGTATATAATACAGAAAATGTAATATAATTGGTAAAAAAAATGCAATGATCCGACTTTTATTTTTGGCTTACTTGTTCAGAAAATTGTATCATAATACCCTTCCTTAAATAGTGTTGTTGAAGCAATTTTTGAACAAATGTTTATGACGGAAAATAAAGATGTCAGCTTCTAAACCATGGTCACATGGTGGTACACTGTACTGGATTGTGGGTAAAAATTTTAGAGTAGGTATAAATTATTTTCAACCAATCAGATTACCTGTATGTTATTTTTCAAATACTCTGGTGTACCGCACTGTTCTTAGGCAAATTTTCATGGTGTCTTCTAAAGAGGTTTGAACTCTTTAAGAAAGGTCACAAAATGGACTACCATTTCAAAAACCCGGTCATAACATTGTATTTAAGTCCTCCTCATAGTAGCCTGGACAGAATTCCAAGAATGCTTGATTTCATGTGAAGGAAAATTCTAACAGAAATCATAATTGTATCCAATTGTGAATCTTCATCTTCACCAGACTGAACCCTGATACCTATGGTCCTGGTTGCCATGGTGACTTCAACATCTGAATTTTGACAAGACCTGTTTTAACAAGATCACCTTATCACAGACAGACAGCTTACTGCACACTTCACACATTAATGCACTGATTAATCATACAGTACTGTATAATGTCATCTTATCATTTAATTCCTACTGATGTATGTATGTAGTGTACCATATGCCCTGATCCTGCATTTTACATCCTTAACATAAAGGTCAAGAAAATTCTCCCAACATCCATGTTTATGCTTTAAGACATGGATTTGTGCTCAGAAATGGATTGAAGATACATAGATATTTCGTTTTAGAAGAACAACAACACACAAGTAAATGAGTGAGCAGGAGTTTTTATTCCTACATTCTTTCAAAAATTTGGGAAAAATCTTAAGATAGGCTCTAACTTCAATACATTAGGTACTGAAAAGTGAAAATCACACAAGAATGAAATGCAAGGACATTCTTTAATATGTGAAAACCCACCAGCAAACCATCAAAATGAGAAACCCAGAAAAGACAGTAACCTAATTCATCATACATGTAAAGGAGAAAAATGTAATTTGTCAATTTCACTGTTTGTTTTGAATTTTTATACAAATTTATTTTGGCCATATTCCCAAATTTATAACATTTACACAATTTTGTTTCTCTTTTTTGAAAATCTGTTAAATGCTTCATTAATGAATGAAACCTGTACTATACAATCTCTTATTAATTTTTTCAATAATCATCTACATTCTTACAATAAAACATATTTTCATGCAATACACAGAATGCACTCCTCAGCCCAAACTGTTCTGTTTATTTACAAAAGCAGATAAGCATAAATTTCTGTAATTTCTTTGATATATCAACAGCTGAATAAATATTAACATTAAGTTGACCTATGTTTCTTCTTCCCCTGTCAATTATTAATTGATAAGATATTTTGTTATTTAACAAATTTCAGGCTTGTGATCTGTCATAATATATTTTGGAAAATAACATCAGTTTCATATCTTTTTCCTTTCTAATATTTATTTACACAGTGGTGAGCATAATGAGTTGGCCTGCTTTTAAATTTGGAAAATCAATTAAAGTAACCAGCCCATAACAAATTGAGTTTGTGATGTGCAGTTGCGAAATTATATACTCCAAAAGGCATCATTACTGGAAAAAATCATTTCATTTTTATCTATAAATAGATTTTTCATTGATAATCCCTTTGATGTTTATTACATAACACACGGTTGGTCAACATAGTAACAGATGTAGCTTTAATAGCTTTGTCCATCCTCAACAGATAAATCATTTAAATTATGAATTATACAATCTTTCTTTTATTCTTGATTATGAAGCCTCTGTTTATCATCTGAATCAATTCAAGGATAAAAGTTTCAGAGATAAAAAGTTGATCAATGAATGGATCATAAGCGCCTTGCTCACCTAAATTCTTTTATCCTTTTAAGTCATTGTTGTTAATTATGTCAGTATAACAAGTAGCACTACAGATAGAGTACAATATAAAAAGGTGCACTTGACTCTTTCTCTAAATGATAAACTTCCAAAATCAATTTAACTGTTGAACCATCCCCCATTCTATTTAAAGCATTATCAGATCAGAGTTGCTGGCTATCAGGTTTGGAATCAACCACCAAATGAAAAATAAATAAAATCTCTCTTTTATTCTACAGATCATTAAGCAAATTTCTTTGTTTCCTCCACTGCTGTGAATAAAAATTTTATCTTTCATTTACATCATACAAATTCATATAGCCAGGTTAAGATAAAAGATTTTGGAAACAAATGAATAAAATTTGGATTGATATCTATACCAATCTCTTCCCCAAACATACTATAGCAGGGAAATCAGTTGGATAATGCACATATTTTGTTTGAAGTCTGGAGATGACAATCTACGAGTTAATTGCCCTTGACACTATCAGCCATTTTTATCAAGGCCAAACAATCTCACGCTGTAACAGACAATTCTTTGATGTTCTTTCATCACTTTCAGTTAAACTAAATATAAATTAATCAGATTTTATGTTGCAATGTGTGAAGGATCCAAATTTGTAAGTTTTAGGGTAGAAGTTGTAATTTCTTCTTATTAATCTTAAAATAAACTATAATCTGACACAGAAAATACCGAAAAAATAAAATAAGTAAATAAAAATAATATAATTTTTTTTCAAAATTTATAAGCCGAACCAAAGTCTAGCTATTTTGAAAGTGTATGAACCCTGTGAGGGTTTCATCAAATGATGAAAATTTAGTATCCCAGAAAGTAAGCCCCTGTAATTGTTGGGCTTTTTGTTTACATAAACATTAACACTTAATCTTCACACACTGTATCTTCCCTTACATCAATGGTTCTTCTTTGATGTTTAGACCTATCAGTTAACATTGATCCAAGTTTATGGATTAGCCAGCCTGTTCAATAACTCTTTCAATATCCTAGGGAGCTCTCACTCTAGAGCAATTTGGAATTATTTATGCAATCTCAATAATTGTGAAATCAGTGGTTCAAAGACCACCTGCAGAGTATAGACTAATGCCTCCCATTAACTCCTTATCAATGCTCATAAATAAAATAAATTCCCTCAGTCAATAAACTGGAATCCAGCAACCCTGGTCAGAGCGTTCGGGTATTAGATCATAGATAAATAAACAAATAAACATACTGTAATTGACCAACACATACAAACAAAACAATTAGTAACACATTTTACTTTCACTTTCATCTTGTAAAACATATAAGAGGAAGTAAATTAA
This sequence comes from Modiolus philippinarum, assembly GCA_002080025.1. NCBI lineage: Eukaryota > Metazoa > Mollusca > Bivalvia > Mytilida > Modiolidae > Modiolus > Modiolus philippinarum. Next base: position 105,024 of record MJUU01034857.1, read on the forward strand.
ATTTAGTAACAAGTGCAATACATAGCAATTTGTATGAAATTAATATGCTATCAGACAAAACATTGGGTAAACCTGGTGGAAATAATTAGTCTACTGCAGTTATATTAAAGATCAGACAAATAATTACTTCATTTGCAAACTATAGGCCAAACCAACATAAATCAGTGTTAACAGTTAATGTGCTGTACCTGGCAAACTAGGATTTCCCCCCACTTATTTAAAACAAATTGTTAAACCATCAATGACCATTAAAAATATTTTTTCTGGTGAACCGTAAAATTTCATCATTTTCTGAAACTCATTGACTGAAATCATGTAAGTAATTGCTTGTCGCTAATATTTTGAAAACCTGTTGGTCACTTCATTAAATGATAGATATATAAGGAAAAAATCTGATTGCACCAACACTTTTGGCCAGGTTCTGTATTTTTTAAAGAGCTTGAGATTTTTTTTCTGTAAACATTTGAAAGTAAGACAGCCATTACTTAAACATCAATGCTAAATTTTGCAAATTTCAATATTTTGCAAACATTTGATTTATATGGGTCCTTCATTTCAAATGGTGACTTTTATATCTTTCTCCATCAATCAGGAGGACAATGTGTTTGTCACTCTATATGTAGACAGTATTTGTCTTACCAGTTATAGAAAGTCTTTTTTTAAATCAATTTAACTTTTTCTTCAGGGAAATACGCTGTTCAGACGTAATATTTCACATCTGACCCAACACTATGTGTTACAGCGATAAACGATTGATGTGTCTATAGTTACTCGGCAGAAAAATTTATGACAAAACATGTGAGGACAAAATGCAAACAACAGCGATGCAACGATAAATCTTTAAGTTATTTATAGCCTCGCTAAATAACATAATATTACATCGGCCTGCATTAATTACACAACTAGCTGCCTTGAAATTGAGAAAATTTGAAACCTGACACCAAAATAAATGATCGCTAGCCAGCGAGGACTTGTAACACTGGAACCTTTCATTTGTATTGTGGACTAATTACAATTACTCATTCTTGAATAATTAATGATTTTCGAACAAAAGGAAAGATTATGCTGCCGCAAGCATCATCTGACTCATCCACTAGATCCGAGAGGACGAGTTGTCAATTTTTGTCTTGAGTTTAATCAAGAGGTGTCTTTTGTTTTCTTCAATGTAATGTCTATAGATTTAACGACTATTATGTGATGTTAAAACTTCATTAACGAGCAGATGGAAATGGATTTTTTATGAACTTGCTTTTTAAAATAATGATGGCAAATAAAAATTTTGAGCTGATCCGATTTCAACTCCGGGAGAGGCTACTTTATGAGTTGCATGCTAAACAAAGCCACTATAAAATGGCTTTTCTTTGAAATTACAAGAAAAATCTATTATGTTTAGGAAAAAGCAAATTAACAATCCTAGTAGTTTGAAATTAAATGAGAAATACCGTGGTACACATTCTGTCCAATCTCAAATTTCTAATGCATGTTCATGTCATTATGAGGCTTTTAATGCATGTTTTCAACCTTTTCTTTTAAATGATGTTTCTAATGATATAATTTAAGAGCAATACATATTTCCAAAATTCAAATTCAATTTTGTGATACAATATGCATTAATTTAGATCATTTTAAGCATTTGTTGTTACATTTTAGATATATTACAAAAAATATCTGTTCTGGATGAAAAAGTGGTCGTAAATTGTCACCTGTCATATACAGATACAAAAAGCCCTTTGAAATTATTAAATCTCGACCTTAGTCATAATTGATTTAATTTACTTAAAATGGCTTACTAAAATGACGATTGTATTAAAGATACACTTAAAAACATTGTGGAAAGGGTACCTAAATCTTGAGCCGTGTGGTCGCGACTGAAAAATGTCTTCCAATCAAATCTATGATCCAGGTGACATTGTTGAAAATAGAAGTTACGACCGCATGTCAAAGTGCTCCGATTGATTACCGAAAGATAACACCCTAAAACAATTTAAATTTGACATGAGATTTTAAACTTAACATTTAGCAATATTTAATTCGTCTCTATTTACATCTGTTAAAAAGACTTTTATCGGAACACAGTATCTAGTTCATACTGCATTGATGGTTGTATTTGTTTTGTATTTTTCCGATTATATTTTGAATGAGGTGATTACTAATCCAACAGTTTTATCAACAAGAATATATCCATTTTAAATAATGTAAACATTTGTATTTATTAATTAAAATTGATTGGAGAGATAGTTGCAGATTCATCACATTACCGTTGGGGGAAAAAAAGGGGGGGAGTATTTTAATGGTGAACAAAAATTAAAGAAATTATAATTGCAGCTCTACTTTCAGTCTAAGGTTTTTCTTGAACTCTAAAATAAACCAGAAGTGACAGCAAAGTAAAAATCTATTTTTTTTTACATCAATTCACAGTAACTTCAGTATTTCGGTATTTATCAACAAAATCCCAAAATTTTGTTATCCTTTTCAATCCTGTATTTTTAGGGAAAAAGACTGGAATGCACTGTTATTTTAGTGAATTTTACATGACTTCGCAGTAATTTTGCAAGGGCAAACACATTTGGAGTATCAAAATCACTTAGCCGTATGGCTGAGTATGTATATTCATGTGTCCATTCAAGACCAAGATTTGTATGCGCACAGAGTGCAAGGAAGTCTTCAACAATTGCATGTCATAATGAATTTCCGGGACATGAAAAGCAAAATCATCTATATTTAGAGTTAAATATTCTATTTATTTATAAATAATATATTAACCTGTAGCATACAAAAGTTAATGGCAGTCTGCTTTTAAATAAATAAGCTCTTTATTTAAATAGAAACCTCCTAGCAGGATAAACTGCAGTTAATCAAATTTACTTTAAATATGTTCAATGTCCGAATATATTTTTTGATGCTATCTCGTGTTTTACTTTTCACACCACTCCCAATACAATGAATACTTTCAAATCTTCGATGAAAAACATGCGATTCGTCTATAATTTTTTATTCTTCAAAATCTCAGGACATTTTTTCACAAAAAAAAATAAAGGGCTACGCCGAGCGCAGCATGATACGACCACAGCATGTCGACCACTGAAATTTCAACAAAAGAAGTTTAAAGTGACTGTGGACACAGAAAAGAGCTTGACACAATAAATTAGATGGACACAAAAAGAAGCTTGACACAGTTATTAACTAGGAACAAAAAAAGGAAAAATTCAACCGTTTTGATCACTTACTGATGAAAAAACGCAAGAGCTATGCAAAATATGTACTATCAACTAAAACTTTACATCCATAGAAATTCAAAGAAAAAATTCCATCGAAATCTGATGAAAGACATATATTTAGAAAAATTGCAATTTTGGCCCCTTTGACCCCTTGTAGCTCGGAAACGGTAAGAGCCACGCCAAATTCATTGCCAAACCTCTGAAAGCTTAGATCAAGAGGAATCCAAAGAAAAAAATCACATCGAAATCCGATGAAAAATAAAGATTTGACATATTTAGAAAAATTGCAATTTTGGCCCCTTTGATCCCTC
>MJUU01034857.1:108782-119899 GCA_002080025.1 Modiolus philippinarum
TTATTTTTTTGGAGATTTGCCCCTGTTGGGCCCCATTTATCTCGTGAGCGGTACATGCAACGTGAAATCCGTTGGCATACCCCAGATTGGAAATTTCCTCAGGAGCACACTGTAACAAACCCCATCAAAATCCGATTAATAATAAAGATTCTACAAACAAACATGTGAAAACACCCAATTTAACCCCTTTTGGCCCCTTTTCTTAAAAACGGTTGGGGCCACAATTACCAAAACTGAGCCAAGCCTTCCTTTTGTACCAAAGAACATTATGTTAAAATTTCATAAGGATTGATCTACTGGAACTAAAGTTATTGACCAAAAACTAAAGTGTCTACAGACGACGACGACGACAACGACAACGACAACGACAACGACGACAAGGACGACGACGACGACAGCACCATACCAATATAGGACCGCAAAAATTTTTGCGGTCGTATAAAAACACACAAAAAACCCCCAAAAAAACAAAACAAAACAAACAAAAAAAAAAAAACAGCATTCAATCTTCAAATTTTAAAATGTGATACAAAGTTTCTTCAAAAAAATTTCGGAATTCAGACTGACATTAAAATCTTTTTTATTACATAATTTTACATTATTTTATCCTTGAAACATGGAGAAGAAAACATGTCTTGTTTATCCCAAAGATTTAACTTAATACTATTGTGTTTGTAAAAGGTGTGAAAAACATAAAAGTTTGCCATGGGTGTTTGTTCATAACAGTGAAAATCGATATAAAAACTGAAAAGTGTATTGCCTTTGGTTGTCTGATGAATACAAATGTGTCGGAATCTACAGATCTCGCGAAATGTCATATCTTAATTGACGTTATGATTCATAAAATAATCATAGATTCTGTCAAATTGTTCAGCGTAATTTTAATAAAATATATCATTCTGATTAATAAAACGTATCATTTTGATTAATAAAGCAATTATTCCTTCCTTCTGTCTTTCAACTCCCATTTTTCTTCCATCAATCAGCACTGAAGAAACATTGTTCATTGGCGGATCCAAAGGGGGGACTTCCAGAGGTTGGAACCCCCTTTTTTTTTGACAATCATGTATTTTTTATTGAATATCCTGATGCTTTTCTAAGAAACACCCCAAAATGTTTGTGCCTCGATCCATTTGGTGAAATTGCCTTTCACTTCTAAATTGGAACCCCCTTTTCAATTACCCTGGATCTGCGGCTGTTGTTAACTTCCATTTCAACAAGTCACAAATAAAATTTTGAAGATATATTTTTTTCTGACATAATGTTTGGCCATGAATATTCGATGTAACATGGTTCCATTACAAGAGATTGATTTAATCATGAATAACCATTTTTTAATAGAAAAGTCCCTCCCTACCCTCTGACCAATTTCCCCTCAGAAAAAACACTATTTAAGAATGGGAATCTGTGTATTTTTGCTTATTAATAGCTTTCACAGTCACAGTTACCACCAAACATTTTCTCTGAAAAAAAAAAACAACCCAAAGAACAAACGCATTTTACACCTTATTTAGTAAAATATCCCACACATGCCTTTTATAGCTGTATATACACAGTAAATTTTCCCTTCACAGACTAACAGTCTCTATACTTTATCATTTGAAAACTTTTCTAGTACTTATATAAATGACTTTTGTATACTTCAGCTATTTATCACAGTTTAGGTGCAAACAAATTAATTTAAAACTGTGTTATATTGTCTAAATTACTGCCTTTTATGGGTACTGCCCTACTGTATTGTAAAATTGTATTTCGGTTTAAACCTTGCTTATATTCTCTCCTAGGACACCCTTTTGGTCAAATATTACACTTGTATATAATCAAGAACTGAAAAAAAGAAATTGAAATGGCATTAGAAAAAACAATTTCTATAAATTACTGGTAATCTTTTTCAAGTGTATGGATATGTGCACATAACCAAACATTTTCAATATGGTAACTAAAACAAATACTATATAACCTTGACCCGAGTCTTAGGTCAGATGTCAAGGTCATGTATCTTTGTCTCTTACTCCTATACAGTCTTTGATGTTGAAGATTATCAATGTTTATCCTTTAACAGGAAATGGAATACTTGTATTTAGAAGTGGACAGTCAATTTCGTCAAGTTAGGTTTATAAAAATATTTACATAATTGATATTCATTAGAGGTTAACCTGACCATTATCTATTGGTCAGAGTGGACAGTGACCGCTGGTTAAAGATTAGATAATATTTGTGTTTGTATTGAGATAATGCTGGCACCAGGACCTGTGAACTATAAGGTTAAAACTCATCACATTTCGTCCCATTATCCCCAACCAGACAAATAATTTACGATAAAACTTCTAATTTAACCTCCCTCTATTCAGACTTGTGTCTCGTTTCCCAGGATTTCTTGTATGTTTTATCAAATTTTCAAGTTAAAAGTGAATTTGTTTGTAGCTTTGAGAGCCGTTAATCTCAAACAAGTTAAATACCCCGGTAATATAAAGTATTGATGTTCATTATTTAACCATTCACTTCAATATTGTACAAATTATTGTTGAATGGCTGATGAAGAATAGTTTTCTTCACAATAATCTGAACAATACAAAAACTGGTTTAAATATATGTAACAAATTATTATAGCATTTTGCTCTCAATTTTATTGTTACACTGGCTATATAACATGTATAATGAATGTAATTTTTTCCCCCTCAGGTTTCAAGTTGATACAATTTTTGCAGAATAAGTGATATTGTACCATGTATAATATAATCCAGAACGGTGATTTTACAAATGTAAACAATATGAAAATGCACACTTTCAGGCAAAGGATTTTTGAGGCAAAGTTTTTTGCAACCCATCATATGTCTTGTTGCTTATTTTGCCATGTTTGTCAACCAAACAAAGGGTTGTCATATGGAAATCCTTCCCACTTTTATTCTGGCCATGGTCTAACTAATACCCACAGACTTAGCAGAAGTAGCCGACCAGAAGCCAAATACCACAATAATGGACAAATCTGGACTATCAATAGTGGCAGAGCAGACTAAAAATCCTCCCTGTATAAATATTGACCTTATTGTGCAATCCTCATCGATAATTGGAATTTGTTGGTATTTTTTTGTGTTTTGTTTTTGTTTTTCTCAATAAATCAGCCTAAAGCTCACAACCATGACCTATCTCAATTGAAATTCAGTACATCATCAGTCTTCTTGTAATGATAGGACTTTTTTTTGAATCCCCTTTTACTTTATCAGAAAATCTATTATAAACTATAATCACAGTTCTGTCAACTACCAAGCTGATACCCGATACACTGTAAAATGTCACAAATTGATTTCCTAACTCCTGTCCAGCAGTTCTGGTCATACAACTGACCACCATGTGTCAACGATGATTTCCATGGCAACAATATGCTACCCACATTAGCAACCTTTTGACATTCAATAACAGTTAATGAAAAAAAATCTCTATTTAGCTCCGACAGTTTCCACAGAGAAATAATAACTCTATTAAAGGGAGATTGGATTTTATGTCCCGTCAGACATTTCCGACAATGGGCGAGAAATTGGAAGCGAAAATGAAGTACATCAGATCATTAGCACCACAATCATGATAAAACTTCAGGACCAAACATCATTAAAATGTAACAGTTGATTTCATTAAAGTACATATGATCTATTCTATCTGTCCTACCTACATTAGGCCAAAAAAACACTAGAGGATGACATGCCCCCGCGCAAGGTTGAATCAAATTGGGATTTTTTAGTTATATTTGTGTCTGTAAGACACATATGATGCCCCCGCTAAACACATGTTATTCTTAGGTTGCACATATCTATTACTAAATCACCAAAAAATTGAAAGTTGAGCAATGTATATTTTTGAAAAAAAAAATGAACCAAAATCAAAATACAAACCACATGCACATCTTCAATATGGGTACAAATGAACTGCAAAATTAAAGCTTCCTAGCCTCAAAATGTTCAGACAATCTGTGTACCCTGTATTAATAATTAATCCAATAAATGACTAAGTTCAACAATGTGTACTTTTCCCCAAAAATGCATCAAAATCAAAATCCTTCCCACATGCACATCTTCAATATAGGTACAAATGATCTGCAAAATAAAAACTTCCTACCATCAAAACTATAGGAGGAGTTGCATGGACAAACTATGTACCCTCTATTACAAAATCACCCCAAAAATGACTAAGTTCAACAATGTATATTTTTGACAAAAATGCATCAAAATCAAAATCCTTACCACATGCACATCTTCAATATATGTACAAATGATCTGCAAAATAAAAACTTTCTAGCATAAAAACTGTAGGAGGAGTTGTGTGGACAAACCATGTACCCCCTCGGACGGACGGATGGACGAGGGTAAAACAATATGCCCCCCGACTTATCGTCGCGGGGGCATAAATATGTGAGTTTAGTGTCACATGCTGAAAAAATTAGGGTTGGTCAGTCGGAATGTTTTTTTATATATATATTTTTTTTTTGAAATCGGCGATAATCCAGATTTTTTACATGTTTTCTCCGGTCCCGTATCAATTTAGTCTTTACCCAAACCGGAAGTCACGTAATCTGGGTCATTTTATTGTCATTGACTTTAAAAACGTGTTTCTACCTTAAATTTACCTCACGTGGAAGGGTTTTTGCATCAAAACTTTTGCAGTTCTTGTACATTGGGACAAAAATGGATGTTTGACAAAATTTTGATGATAAAAAAAAGGTCGGGTCGGAGGCAAAAAGTTAGGGTCGGTCGGGTGACCTTAAACACAACTTTTTTTTTTTGGCCTTTGTTTATATATCCGACAATCTCTATTATTTAGCTTTTGTGTTATGAAAGAGAAGATATGATTCAATATTTGCTACAAGTGGACATCAAATGCTGATCTTACAATCAGAGTTCAAAATTTTTGGTTATATATGATAACAGAAGTGCACTGAACAGAGCGGGGTACAAAACAATCTCTAGGGCATTACATTGGAAATGATTTGTTGATGACCATAAGACACCATTCTGACGCATAGCTTAACATAAAACTCTATCCTGGACTTTGGTGGCTGGCAAACATCAAGTCTAGAAGTAAATTTTGAATCTAAAGGCCAAGAATTCATTAAGTACGAGATCATTGAAAACAATTGAGTAAGATTTTTCCTTTTGTTTGATGAAAACTAAATTTGTGATGGTAAAATTTTGTCTCCCTCAATGCAATAGTATCCAATGAAATAAGAATACTGTGGAAATACTTTTATTCCTGGACATCAATTTTCGTGTTTTTCATAAGAAAATATTATTTCGTTAGCACTTAAATTGTGGTTTCGAATAATTATATGCATTAAAACTCTATCGAAAAAATGCATTTCGTTTGGAACTTAATTCCCTGGTTTTAGCGAACCACGAAATCCAAGAAAATTGTAACCCCATGAACAATAGTACTTTCACAGTACCCAGGTTATACATAATCACCAGAAATTTCTGTCCACAACATGTGATAACCCACCATACATTTCTGTAGGTGTCATATTCAAACATAAACATTGGTCTTACTTTAACTTAATATGTCATTCAAAACTACAGTTTAACTATTTTCTTTAATTCGTTTAAGAAAACAACAGTAAATTAACCTTCATTGTCCCCTGATACTGATCTTAAAGTAAATAGAACTGACTTAAGACTTGGCCACCTGGAGACAGTATGTCAGCTAAACTTAGCAAAATCTTCAGGAAATGTTGACAATGACGATTCAGGTAGAAATTTGATATGTAACTCACAAACAATGACATAGTATTATACTGTGGTTAGAAATAAACACAGTACCAAAGGGTGCGTCATTCAATTCTTGTAAATAAGAATCGGTAAAATTTAATTCACATTACATTGCAAACTCATTCTTCAAGATGTGACAAGTTGAGAACAATATGTACAAAAAGTACCTTTTCGATTACTTGACCACCCCTAATAAAGTACAGATGTGACATACTGAAATACTCACTTCAATAATTCATCAGTCTTACAACCAGATCTATACCCCAATAGTATTGTTTACTTGGGTTGTAAATTCAAACTTAGCTAATCTGCTGACTGTGTCCATGCAATGATATTTTCCATTTTAAAGCTGAAATACTATGTAAAACTTAAGAAACAGTATATTTAGTGTCGAATTTGTGGTCAACCACAGTTCAAAATAGAGCAAATTATTGTCTAAATGTACATAAAATGTTATAATTCATGCAAATGGACCATCCAATTTGTAATGGACATTATAGACTATAGATCAATCTTCAGAATGCACAGGAAATGATCAGCCTATTTGCATCTGGTCAAGATAAATACATTTATATGTTTAATATTTTATATCTCTATCTCAAAACCATCAGACAAATTAATGGGGCTAAATCATCAACCATTTCCATCAGTTCTGATAAAGTGCATCAATTATTTTCTGCATTTCTATTGTTTATTCATTTTTATTGTATCTTCTGCTTCAGTGAACCCGACTTCTGCCAACCAACATGGCTTCTAGCAATGAACGTCTGCTAAATTATGCATCCACAATATGTCATTTACTCTTAACAAGGCTAAAGGTCATGAATATTTCCACAGTTTCAAGGAAAATATGCATTTTTTGTTGTTTTTCAATCATTTATATTTGCCTCTAATTTTCACTTCAGCATTTGCAAACAATACAATGTTGAAGTGGCTTTTGGTTATAAGAATAAAAATGTGAAATTTTCAAAATAATGGATGATTCAGAAATTCAAATTCCATCCTCATAAGCAACTTTACCAACAAATTTTCGAAATGTAATGGACAAATTCAGAAATTCAACTTCCCTCCCTGTAAACAACGTTGCTCAATCTCGGCCTCCTCGTCAAATACCTCTTGACCAATCAAGAACCTTCAAAACAATATGGCAATCTCATAATGCCATTGCATTTCTGAATCTGTCCATTGCATACATTTTACATGAACTTAGGTCATTTCTAATAACCATCATCTGTCAAACTGCTTTGACATCTGGAACACTTGAGGTCCAGCATCAATACCACGGGCATGTGGGCCTAGTGCCATTTGGTCATGTGTCTTGTCAACTAGTCAAATATGATCACTCCTGACAGGAAAATCTATTTTAATTTCAAAAATCTTTGATCTGCTAACGGAAATATTAATAATGGAATTAAGAATGGCAGTTGTTTGTCCAACTGCCGTAACGTCATGGTAACATATTATGTCACAATGATAGTTTCTTCGTGACGGCTTGCAGGGTCTTGATCAGTACCACAGTTACCAGTTCTAAACTTGTTTTTCTCCCATGTTTTTTTTTTCCTCAAATATTGACATAAGTTTTATGATTTCTTTATTTAATATTGGCTGTCTGCAAATTGCTGTTGATCACCAAGACACTTTATTGACGAAAACTACTCGTCAATGTTTTTTCAGCCTTTATTGCCAACTACAAGTCGTCAGAAAAATGCTACAATAAAGCCATGAAATGCTAGTTGAATACCAAAATAGAAAATTTCATTATTTTATTACTGTCTGAAGCCTTACTTTTCTTTACTAACTTGACACAAATTATACAAAACGAGAGGACTTCTGAATTCTGTGACAACTGGTATCTGGTTTACAAACATTTATCTTGTATAGTACACCTGAGTAAACTCGGAATAGAATGACAACTCGTAACATGTTGATACTGTCCGAACTGATAGTCAGTACTTATTACCCTACTTTGTCAGTCAACTTGTCTGAACTAATAGAACCTTATTTATTCAAAATTTAATTCCTTGGTTTCCACTTTTAAATTTAATTTTAAACTTGACCTCCGACATCAAAATTTGAAGCATCCTTAAATGATCAGTGCAAGTTTGCAGTCTAATAACACCTTTCTCAATTTAGACAATTGACAATCCAAAATATATATCTCGCTATGCAACTGCACAATATTTTTGTGTTAAACAAATATACATAACAGGGAAAAATGACAAACTTGTTGTGAATATAATTCCTGAAAGGTGTTAGAAAACATCAAAAACATTCTCGTTTCTTTTGGGTTGGCGTCGCGGACTCTCTAATTTAATCTTTACAACCCTTGAGATGATATTCATCAAAACTTACAACACCCTGAGATTAATTTATGAATGGCATATTGATAAAACTAATACCTGGGACTATTTACCTTACAGGTAAAAACAATATTGCACCTTAAACAGGCGAGAAATCTGGTATTACCATGTTATCAATAACTAGACCAACTACATAAACGTAAGGATTTTTAATATCGGATCCGTAATCCCATAGTATAGCCATGATGATTAAACTGTCAGCCACTTCTTTGTGTGACAAAGTCAATTTGGTGATCTACCTGCCAGGGAAGAAATAGAAATGGTCCTTCATATCAAGTTCACGACAGAAACGATGTCTATAGCGGATCAACACTTCCATTTTACCGTTATCAAACTTCAATTCTGATATAGATTTACAAGTCAAGTGCAATTCATAAAAGATTTATTAAACGAATCTTTATAAATGATTCGACAATTTACCACCACTCGTCCCCAATAGCTTTTGATGTAAAATTTCTCTGCGGGTTAGCTTAACATGCTTCTCAACACTGGCGTATAGATTTTTATAAATATCTGTACGTGCAGTCCCGACTGTGTGATAGATATATTTTCTCAGTTTTGATCACCGTAAGTGATCCGATGGAGAAAGCATTAATTCGGAGCCACTCATAACAAAAGACGTCTTTTATTTGCGAATAATTATGTCATCATTTTGCGACAGATATGGCTTTACAAGCGACATTTAATATTTTTTACCTTTTGTCCAACACTGAGTAGGGGACCCTGAAGTTTTTCAAAACATATAATCAAATAAAGATTTATTATTGAACAATTGAAGAAATGAAACATTTTTGGAATAGTTTGCTCGAAACACATGTTTTGTTCAACATAACATGCTTTTGCTGACTTGACTTAAAATTAACTTTTATATCTACTCAATCTGATAAAACTACTTTGACTATGAATGCCTTTAGCAAAGTCATCCACTTTTTAAAATTTTTAAATCATTTATATATAAGCAGGAAACAAGAACATATAAATAATGAAATTTTCTTTAAATTTAGATGTCCATTTCGAAAACTTTGTCTCTAGATCTGCATTTTAGACAAAAAAATCTAATAGTTGGAACACAAAAACAAATCAAACAAAGAACAAAAACCCTTACTGTAACAGCAAATCATTTTCAGAATAAAAAAAATCCCATAAATCTACTAAATTTTTGGCTATGGACGTACTCGTTGAAAAATAAGAAATGCAATCGATATCTCTAAAAGATAATTTTGCTATGGCTATTAGCCCATTTTACTTTTTGAATATTATTTTTTGTTAAACTTGTTAGTTAAATGAGCTTGAACAACAGGAATCTATTCCATCTTATCTTACCAACAACAAAAAATTTTATTTACCTTTATCCAAAAATCAAAATGATCTGTTTTGAAATAAACATCATGCCAATCATGGCAATGAAATGAAAAAGGTCTCACTAAAATATAGCTAATATCGTTATGACATTCACAATTTTGGTATCTGTTAATGAATATGACACCTTTTTTTGTCTGAGTACATGTACATGGAAGCAAGTGTGCAAATTATCTAAAAATAGCTATTTATCCTTGACCCTTAGTTGCAATGCATGTTCACTCAAAGAAGACACGAAGACAACATCATCAATTTCAAATTAAAATGTATTACACAACACAACAAAGTTGTTTTTATATTCATCTTCCCCCAAACAAATGTTACATCATAAATAAAGCATCAAAGCTGTATGTTATAGAATTTTATGATTGTAAACAAGTCATATTGTTCTGAGGAAAGAAATCGTCTACAGAAAGAGGTTATGCAATGCTGTTCTGCACAGATAATCAAACAAAGACGAAATTGATAAACGCTGACTGCCTTACTGTACCGCACTGCAATTCCTCGGTTCACTTAAATGCAACTTATGCACCAGCATCTAAAAGAATTTTAAGCCATAATCAAAAAGATTTGCAGCTTAAGCTTGCTGCTATTTTTGAATATTAGGTTTGCCAATGTTTTGTGATGAGAAAAACAGTGTATTCTCATAAGCTTGGGTGATGAAAGGGACATAACTGAGCCGTGACCACCACTGTGCGAAAGCTGATGAAAGATTCTCAAGCATTAGAACGTTTTTTAAGAAGTGTTATTGGTGCAAAATGATCACTTTCACAGCTTGAAAAAGATGACTTTGTAGTTATTAAAATCTTTGTTAAAGATGATTTACGAGATTTACATTAATGTGTATTGCTTTTAATGTGAATGTCAGACGTTTAATATTTTCATATTTAGTCAGAGATTCTTTCAAAGATACACAATGACTCAAGATATACATACAAATTCAACAATACAACTGAAATACTTGACACAATACAAACATCTGTTGCCATGGTAACTATGGAAATTAAAGGGCAACTAATCTTATAATGTAAAACTGCATACCATTGACATTACAAATGGAAAGAAACATAATACACTGAAATGTTCATATTAATGGTATTACAAGTTTTATAAATTTATCTAGATTTTTTACTAAAAGTTTCTAAATGCTGTCCAATTTTAGTGTGGTTGATAAATAAAAATCTTAATGTTTTATTCTTCAGATAGACCTGAAATTTCAGGACTATTCCAATCTGATTTTAATGTTGATAGCAAATCAACTTTGTTTTGGCTTGAATTTGATTTGTTATTACTTAGGAATCACTTATCTGTATAGTTTTGAAATATTTTTTTTTGTTTTGAAACTGGCACTTTGCATTTTCAATTCTATATATATTTTTTTTTGAATCTGACTTTCTATTTAGTTAAGAAATTATACTTGGTTTTAATTTTTAAGTTTGATTAACACTTTGTTGTTACTTAAGAAATAAAACATGGCCGCCATACTATATTGTCATTATAACATGGGCTTGAGTTGTTTTTGCAAATATTTTATCCCGAGCATTAGCGAGGGGTAAACTATGCAAAAACAACGAAAGCCCATGTTATAATGACAATATAGTATTTGGCGGGTATGATTTATTTCGATTCTAATATGGAAATTTCA
>MJUU01034857.1:120661-134152 GCA_002080025.1 Modiolus philippinarum
CACCCCCTCATTTTTATAGCAACTTGACAATTAAAGTGGGTAATCAAGTGACTTTTGTCTCCTCAGCATGAATTAATTAACCTTGTCCTCCCCCTGCATGAGGCATTACATCACGCCCAGCACATATCATGTAAGCCTGTTTAGAATCAAGTTCCTGTTAATAGGTACTTCTACTGTACATAGCCTTCAGATAAGTCACAGAGCATTAAAGTTATCTTTTCATCAAATCTTCAGCTCTCCATCTGTGAAGGAAATGGCCAGCTATAATATTTCACCATTTTCTACATCTCCCATATGTCAAGGAAATGGCCTTACCCCCATGAGGTATTTTCTAAGCAGATTTAGTGTATATATACAAGGGTATTATAAATTTATCTTATACACTCCTCATGGAGGTCAAACAAACAGCAATCTTCTTCTTGTACTAATCCATGGTGGAGATCTTATACAAGGATGTACTCAGTAGGTACTAAGTACCAACCCCATGTAGATAAAAAGTTTTTATTATACAACTGATGATATATGCAATGTTTATTTGCCAAACATAAAATAAATGAAAATGGGATCCTTTTAGATGAATCGTGAAAAAATATACGCTTAAATTTTTCAAAGATTTCTAATTTTATATCCTACATTTTGGATTATTTTGGGATTTAGAATAATACATGTAAATTTGCAGTTTTACCGAATTGAATAGAAGAAACCATCATCTAGACAATGCCACATAAAAACCCTCAGCAAACCAGAAACCTAAATAAGCAAACTTAAACAACTTGTTTAATTTGGCACATAAAAATTCGGTCTAAACAACCTTCAATTCAGACAGGTTGGAATGTGTATATGCAATGAAATTTTATTTGTGTTTGGTCACCAGTACACTTATACCTATCTATAAAGATTAGATATATACACATCACTGGTATAAAAGTGACAATCTTACATCAAAAGGGTGAAATTTACATATCTAAAGGTCCATGTTATGTTTGTAATGATGTATTGGTGTCATCTATATTGCTGATATTATGTTTTGTTACACTTTATTTGTGGAGGATCACACTATTGGTACTGAAGTTATATCACAGGTGTCTAGCTCTGTCTTGCTTCTTTTTGGCTTGTAATCCTCCTACAGTTTGTGGAATAAGTGAAAAGTGTATATTTATTTGCCACCTTTTTTTCGATAACAATCCAAAAGAGCAACTATTTTATTTACTGTCCCATTGTTTTTCAAAGGCCATACTCATGTTATGTCCATTGTCCTTGGGTTATTAGTTTTAGACCAACAGTTCGGTTCTCACTTACTTTTGAATTTTGTGATATTGTTACCACAGTTTTGTTCCATGTACAGTGGCAAAGTCAATATAACTACATGTTTGATTGGTCTTTAAAGTATAAAATTTTTCGTCAAAATAACAATACTGAATTTAAGAAATATAAATATTGACCAACTTTTGAAGTGCACCAAAGTATTTGAGGTTTATGAACTGATCGATTTTCTTTCATATTGAGTGCAATATTTGTCTTGCAGGTGTCTACATATTGTCAAATGGACAATAATTAAGTGCCAAAACTCTCAACATGACAAAATATCTATCATATTGTTATGAAACCGATTCTTATTTCCTGATAATTGGACCAAGTGATCCATCAAACCACAAGGCATGGTCACAATTCCTTTTATCTCTAGAGCCTGACTTGGTTATCAACTTCAAGATAAAAAATTGAGTGATTATTTCTCCTTATCAGTTTTTCTCGGACATAAGATGATTTTTCATCAATTGCAATTTATAGATTTCTCTGTCCATTTGGAATTGTGTCACTCTAGTATGATATCTCAATAACAAAAATAAACAACTTTCTCCACTTTTGTGTATCAAGAAAATAAAAGGTTCTTCTCCGCTAATAACAATCAATTTAACACTATTGGATGTAGTATCGATTTTCTGGGTTCTTTGCTGTTCAAGTTATTCTAAGAATGTAAAATGTTTTGAAAGGAAACAAAAGCAGAAATGTGATTTCTTCTTTGATGAAATGAACAAGCTACATATTGAATCAAAGTCAGAATTAAATCAATAAGTTGAAGTTTTAAATTGAAACCGCCATAGAGCAAATTTATTGATATTCATTTAAAATAAAAATTCAATTTCATCGAAATTCTGATGACAATATTTTGCAAGTATTAAATTGAATTTTTTTATCAACTATTTATTACATATCTTTTATTTCTTCATTTGCATTTTTGATTGAATAGAATTTATTCATGTACCAATATCTACAAATTTTGAAAAAGTTTATTTATCGTCATTTCAATAAATAATAACCTTCATTCATAAATAATTTTTTCACACATTTACGATAAATCATATTAATATTGAAATTATTGCTTAATAAAATGTTAATAACTTCCATATTTTGTTTCACAAATTTTTAGATAGAAAGATTTTTAAGCAAATAAATATGGACATAGAAAGATTTTTTAGTTAACAAATACGGACATTTATTTGGAGACAACCTAGAACTACTGTTGTTAAACTTCCCATCCGTTATTTTACATCTTTTCGTAAACAACCATTAAATTGTTTTGCTAATCCCTCCATGTGTCAGACACAGATCTTGTCGTGGACAAATTTTAAATCATGTGGACCACAACAAAATAATTAAAGTAACATTTTTCTGTCCAGGTTGACGTTTGAAGTGTGTAGGTATGAAGGGAAAATACGATATACATAGATTTATTGGAAACATAGCCGTGATAACAGTCCAGAAACCCCAAAGACAAACCAACAATTCAGTGAATTTCATATTTATATATAGTTTAAAATACATTTTTTCACCCGAACCCAGTAAGATTTTTGAGTGTTAATATTCTTTTTCAACTAAATATAAGTATCCTTCCTAAATTTGCTGAATTTTTAGTATAAAATTTTTAAAATTAGGACCAATTTATCCAATTCTGGTAATGGTATTTAAAAAGTATGATCTGACGAAATTCAACAAATATTTGAGAAAGTAAAATTGCCTCGTCCACCTGTGTTATTCCTTTTTAAACACTCCTTAAGAATACAAATTTACACAGTGTTAGAAAACTAATAAAAAAGTTTGACCTCCAATTTACAATCAAAAGTAGCCTCTAATTTACCGCTTTAGAAAATGATTTAGCTAAACTGTGTACCTAATAAATTTGTAATGAAAGTTGAAAATTGGGCTTATAATAGAAAGTAAACATGACACAATACATTGTATACATAAACAACGTAACATACATTATCACTGGACAATGGGATATTTATGGACACTGGTCACAGAGAAAGAACTGTCATCCGCGGTAGAAAATTTTTATAATGAAGTGTCCAAAATATAACCTGGGGGTGTGTGACTACACCTGATTTTGTGGTTTGTACATCAACATCAGCAGTTTACTCCAGCTTAATTGTTGAAGGATGTGAAAAGATTGTTTACCAAATGTTTCGTCAATTTTTTTTTTCAACTCTAAAATTTAGGGAACCATAAAATACATCCTGATTTAATTTCAAAGCAATAAAATAACTGAAAAGAAGGAAATGAAAATAAATAGAGAAAACTGATTCCATATTATCTAACAAAGACATTTTTTGTATCTAATAGAATATAATAGAAGATAAGATTTCAAAAGCCAGCAAAAAATTATTATACAATTTTCTGCATCATAACTCCCATTCAATGGTTTGTTTATGGTGTGACTGTTTCAAATTATGTAATTTTTCATTCATAATAAAAACAGCAATAAATCATTGCTGTGAGTCGTGCTACTTTTTACTACTAATATTTTCGTGTCATAACTGTTGTGAAACTTGTGTTACAAAATGTATTTTATACCAAGGGTGAAAAAAATGTACCTAAAGGCCTAAAAATTGTCTGTAATTATTTATCACTTATTTTTTTATTTGTTTTTAACTATGTCTTTTTTAGTTGCTATTTTTTGGTGCATAGTATGATATAATAACCAGATTTATGCTTTTCAATGCATCTTTGTAATAAATAATGTCTTAATTGTAAGTTTTTCTTAAATTTATTACTACAACAAAAATGCACAGTAAACTGGATACAGGACATTTTTTATAAAAGAATTTTGCCAACATAAATCTCAATAAAAAAACTTTTTTTCTGCTTCCAACTTATATTTCTCACAACACCTAGAAGTTATAATTATTGTAATTTTTTATTTGTTATTTATTATATTTGATGCACTTGTTTTTGTGTTTTATTAGGAAAATTCATTTTGCTGATGTTTTTTTTTAAGTCTTCCAATAGTTTATACTCCTTTGTATATTTTTGAAACAAACAGATTCTCAAAGTTTTTGCATCTTTTTTTTAATCAATAAAAATTTTCAAATGTTAGAAGTACATACAAGGTGAAATTCCAACAAATGGAAAATTGGAACCCCAAAAAAGATAGGGTTTAAAATTTTTACTAGTGGAAATCAAATTTCTCCCAATGAAAACAAATAGACATTATGACTATAGAGGAAATTTTCACTAATGTCAAGGAATAAGTTCAGTGCAATTTTCACTGATGTGGTTTCGGTGCATGCTCCTTCATAAACACAAAACGAAAAAGTTTGTGTATTTTTTTTTTTTTTTTTTGGAGTCATCCGATTTCCTGCTTCAAATTAGTCACAGAAAACAACTCGGCTATATACCTATAAAAAATGTGATTTCATTGTATATCACAGTGTCTGTACTGATTTAATAGGTTATTTGAGACAGAGACCTTAATCCCTATCCCACATGCTTGTTTGTTACAGCTTTTGTGAATGAATCTATACAAATTCTTTCTCCTAAATTAAATGGAGAAGAAACGTTCTCACATTTCATTTTACATTAGAAAGAATAACAGGGTCTTTTCTTCAGGAATTGACATCCCTCCATTCATAGAGATGTGGAATCAACATCTCTTCTTATTTATAAATAATTTACTTACACAAATCTACTGAATTAACTTCTCCAAACCACATTAAAAATCCAATTGTAAATAACATCCACTTCATTTTTCCTGGATGGAAGATAAATTCCATTTTAGAATCTTATTTCAACATAAAATCCATTTCTTTTAATAAATCTGCACTGTAGTAAAATCCCTGTGTATGTAGCCAGCTACCCACTGTTGTAACAACAATAGACTGGCTGTACTCAAATCATTATGTGAAGTATTGGATCAGTCCATTACACCTACAAGGGAAGACAACATTGTAATGGATTATGGTTTAGTGTATTTAAGAAATCGGATGTAATCTTGCTTAATATTTTGATTTATGACTTTTCCTTAATTCAAAACAATGTGGAAATATTTGTCTAATTTTAGCAACTTTTTTGGAAAAAAAATCTGTTATTTCAAATTTCTCATGAAACACAAAAAATAAATAAGATTTTATTTGATGAAAGGCTAATAACCACTTATTTCATTGACAAGTGTAGGGCCTAACATATCAAATTGACCATAACCAAAAGTTGGTCATAAATTTCTCCAAAGCTGCAATTTCTGTTTGACCATGTGATTACTTCAAGGGGGATAATACACACCACATGCAATCTTGCATAATTTGAGGGAATTTGATATATTTTTCTGACCCAGTTAAGTAAAAGATAAGGGGTTGATTTGCGATTTTTTTTCACTCATAAACAACTGATAAGATAAAAGAGGTATTTCAGATTAAAGATTGAATGTTGAAATCCTCATAAAATATAATTTTAATTGTCAAAATTAAACATTATTCATTTTATTTTATTTTTCATATCTTTTTTCAAGAAGAGAGATCTACAAAGAAAGGCCTTTCAATTCAATGTCAAGCATATCTCCTCAAAGGAACAATACTGACTGTTTATATTTCTCAAACTATGGCTCTTCTCCCCTTGGAAAAAATCTTAGGCCTTTACACATAATTTGAGCTATTTTTGACTCACTGAACCTCTAAATCAGTAAAATATAAAATTTGAAACTGATAAATGATGCAAGACAACAGGTTGTTGATGTATTTTCCAGCAGAAAATGATGAAAAAGAAATGAAGAAAAAATTTGATTTTCAATAAAAAAAAAATTTCATGATGACAGGCTCTTAAAAATATGGTAAAACCAAATCTTTTTCAATAATAGGGCTCAAAATCAAAGTTTTTTCTTTTAATCTTTTTTGTTAATTGTCCATTCAGTATGTTTTACTTGTGCTAGCATATTTTGTTCCCCATTTTGGGGCATTTTTTGCCCCCAGTCAATTTCGAATCTTACTGGATTGAAAAGATAATATAGTGAACTTTCCTTTTGGGTGTGTACATTATTCCTACCTCTATAAGTGTTCCAAATTTCTCAACAAGTCATCCAACTACAACATCATTGATTCATTTCTCAGGAGTTTATTATTTTCCAAGAATTAATTGGGTCTTTTAATTTAAGGTAGTTCGATCCTAATAAAAATATCAGACAGAATTTTTTTCTTTTAAGATATTTTGTAGGTCTTTACCTTTCATGAATAAAAATGATATGTATCCGGTCATCTTTTCCAGTTATCTGGCTTTGAAAATCAGGCCAAATTCAGTATTTTTCAGCAATATTTACAAAGGAAATATAGGGAACTGTGAGAACATGCTTATTGTTTATCTTTCATATAAAATAAATATCAGATAGATTTTTTTTTATTTTTTGATATTTCAGTGATGAACATTTAAGGTATCTGTTACGTCGAAAAAATCTACATGTCACCGTTTGATTAAGAGACTTATTTTATATAGTTTACAAAATAGACAATATTTATGGAAAAAGGGAGCTAATTCGTGGGAAAGTATATGCCAATCTATTATGACGTCAAAATGAATAGGCCAAAACTGGAATATTCCGGCTTGAAAGTAAAGTCAATTCCGCATCCGACTTGTGTTACACAAATGCGCCAATCGAATGCGCAGTGTATTAGTGTCAATCTACCTTAAGAAAGAGATCAAATTTTCTGCAGATTTATAATTTTTTGTTGAAGGACTTCGCTTACCGGTATAGGTACATATAAGACTGGATAATACAATTAATGTCCAATTTAACTCGGTTGTCCAAAAAACATTGACCCAAACCAGACAATTTATATATCAGAATTTAACCTTATAGCACCAATTAAATACTTTTATTTCCAACATATCTCCATAAAGTCATGACCTTGGAAGATAGCCTTAAACTTTTTTACATCTTTTTTATGACTTTTCACACATACTTTGGCACCATGAAATATCTATTGTCCATAATGAAGAAACTATAGTACAAATTTCCCCTAAAATTAGGATAACTGTAATCCTACACTTGTGATAAGCTGATTATTAATGAGAAATTAAGACATTTTAATAGTTAAGGATGGATTTAATTTATTTTCAGGGGAGATAACCCAACAAACCTAACAGGAAACACTAGGTGGGCATTTTCTATAATTGACAAAATAATTAGATTTTATAGGAACTCATCAGGGGTCTACACTGACAATATCAAAATCAGGGATTAATAGAAATTTGACTTTGATTGTTTTGGCAATGAAATAGACAAGATATTTATTTGGATCAATACATGTGTTTCTGATTAAATTCAAGTTCAGTGGAGTAAAAAAATCATGGACATTGTAATTATGGTAAAGTTCAAGATGTTACAACTTTACAAATTAAAGGTACATAAAAAGTCATGCAGCTTCTAATGATATTTTTAATACATTTTTTTTTCAGTGGATAACAAGATGTCTTATAACTTATAATCATTTTTGAAGGATTCCCTTCCCCCTACTTTTTTATGGTTTGCTTATTATATTGAAATATATGTAATATCAGATGCATCTAAATGGCAAGGAAGTCCAATCCAGGGACCATAAAATATTCACAGGGGTCTGCCGACCAAACCACACCCCTGCCTAACTAGTCAGTATCAATATCTATATGTTATCTGAACACCTATGTAAAACACATCTTTATTTTTTCAGATTCACACCTCCTAGTGCATTCTTAAATGTGTAAAGTGGAATACCCTGTCTGACCTTGTAAATTTTAAAAGTCCAGATTATATCTAATTGAAGCCTAACCTTTACAGTGGTCACTGAATGAATATCAGAAATACTTTCATTGCCAAAATCATTTTCAATCAAGATTTCACATGGTTGCCATTTTACAGGGTTTCGAACAGTTGTCATATTCTACTGATCTACAGATTGACACCTGATGGCAATGGCTTTTGAAAAATCACCATCTCGATGCATCATGGGCAATTATGCAAAAAGGGATAAGAATTGTTTTACATTTGAACCAAAAATGTTTGCATCATTGCTGGAACAACTGTATTTAATCCTAATAACACATTCATTGTGTGTCATCATTCTAAAAATTTTACAGATTGCCAATTTTCTTTTCTTTTGTTTGTGTACAGGTGTAACACCAGTAATTCAGTCCATGTTGCACTGCACATGTTTCAATTCTGTAGAAATTTTCCAAAAAGTTTAAATGAAGTGACATATGTCTCAATTTTTTCTCTCCGGGCACCTGGCTTCCTACACCACTAAAACTGACCATCATGAGATAGCTGGAATACTGCTGAAAGTCACGTTAAACCCCACATCAATCAATCAATCAATCTTTCACTTAGAGATGGGAGCAGTCGCAAATGACAGCTAATCCCCTCGCCTGCTGGCAAGAAATAATAACCCTAGTATAATCGAAAGATGTATAAATGTTCAAGGTACATCCGCTAAACATTAAAATCATTGATGTGTAACATGTAATTTCTCAGATATAAACATTAATGGAAACTTTAATCCAAGTCAGTCAAGTGTAAAATGTAGGTCAAAGTGACCCAATTATCATCTGAAGCTGCAACACTATCAAAGATGAATCCACTGACCAAAGATGATTGATGCACCATATGTAGTTTCTCAGATATGAAACGTAATGCAAACTATAATGGAAGTCATTGAAGCATAAAATGTAGGTCAGAGTGACCCAACTATCATCTGAAGCAGCATCACTCTCCAAGACACATCCACTGACCAAAGATGATTAATATGCCACATGTAGTCTCTCAGATATGAACCTTAACGCAAACTTTAACCTGAGTCATTGAAGTGTAAAATGTAGGTCAGAGAGACCCAATTATCATCTGAAGCATCATCACTTTCCAAGACGCATCCACTAACCAAAGATGATTGATGTGCCACATGTAGTTTCTCAGTTATGAACATTAACGCAAACTTTAACCTGAGTCATTGAAGCGTAAAATAAAGGTCAAAGTGACTCAATTATCATCTGAAGCACCATCACTCTACAAGACGCATCCACTGACCAAAGATGATTGATGTGTCACATGTATGTTCTCAGATATGAACCTAAACACAAACTTTAACCTGAGTCATTGAAGCGTAAAATGTAAGTCAAAGTGACCCAATTATCATCTGAAGCAGCATCACTATACAAGACGCATCCACTGACGAAAGATGATTGATGTGCTACATGCAGTTTCTCAGATATGAACCTTAATGCAAACTTTAACCTGAGTCATTGAAGCGTAAAATGTAGGTCAAAGTGACCCAATTATCATCTGAAGCAGCATCACTCTCCAAGACACATCCATTGACCAAAGACGATTGATATGCTACATGTAGTTTCTCAGATATGAACCTTAACACAAACTTTAACCCGAGTCATTGAAGCGTAAAATGTAGGTCAGCGTGACCCAGTTATCATTTGAAACAGCATCACTCTCCAAGACCCATCCACTGACCAAAGATGATTGATGTGCTACATGTAGTTTCTCAGATATGAACCTTAACACAAACTTTAACCTGAGTCATTGAAGCTTAAATGTAGGTCAGAGTGACCCAATTATCATCTGAAGCAGCATCACTCTCCAAGACGCATCCACTGACCAAAGATGATTGATGTGCCACATGTAGTTTCTCAGATATGAACCTTAACGCAAACTTTAACCTGAGGTGGGATGAAAGGACGGACGGACGGAGGGCGAGATGCTATATCCCCTCCCCAACTCCGTTGGGCGAGGGGATAATAAACTCTCAGAAAAATCAACCAACTATAAGAAACTGGTTTCTGGCATTGAACAACACGAGGATAGGTACTTCCTGTTTAGATTTTACTGAAAAAAATTATACCTCTGCCTGCAATGTCTTATTTTAATTTGTTGACAAAATTGTATAAATTTTGGCTTAAAATCATCCCCAACAACTAATATTCAGCGGTCAATATTTTGAATAATCACTTTTTTGGAACTATGTTGTCTCTAATAAGGACTATATTCACATATTTGCAGACTGGTTTCTGAATTAGTGGTGTTACACCTACAACTGAAATTACATTTGCACAGTCTCAAAAGAAAGATGAAATTTCATTGGCCCCTCCAAGCCATACGGTCTGACACATCGGAAGATAGTAGTGAATTCAGGCCCTCAAACGTTAAATAGGGACTAAATCATGCAGGTCAAGCTGCTCATGTAATGTTTTTAACTATTTTAGATTGATATTTTGATAACCGTAACAGCATTTTGCTTATAGTCAATAAGTATATTGATTTTCGTCTCATAATAGTTCCAATGATGTTCCACTTTTAAATCTTTTATGATGCTCGATTTATCATTCATTTTTTTGCAGACAAAAAAAATAAGAAATTATGTTTTAACTGTTATAAGATGGGACTCCCTTGCCCTTACGTGACATCTGGTATTATTTTTATTTTATTTTAACAATAGCACAGACAGCTGTGCAATGTAAAATTATTACCACAAAAAGAAAGTTGATCAAGATCAAATACATAAAAATCAAGTGTTAACAACTTATTGAATAGTTGGTCATGCAATAAAAAGAAAAAGGTAAAAAAAAAATGTGTTCAGGAAAAATATCCCTGCTTAAGATTTGTTTCTGATCAAGAAATCCTACAAAAAATTCAATCTGACAATTTCCTTTAAAGTTTCATAATCATACATTTAACAGACTAACAGGGGTTGGAAAAATGAGGAGGAGTGGTATTCTAAGAATTTGTTATATTTTTGTATTACAGTAATTCCTCATATTTTACAAAGACAGCAATTTTCTGGCTCCAGATGGAGATGATCCTTGGTTAGGGGTAACAACTTTGCACAATTGTGTTATAGGTCGGTTTTGTGCACTTATTCTTTACCTGTCAGGGGTATACCATTAAGCTGTACTCTTGTATCTGAAAAAGAAAAACAAATAACTGTTACAAGAAGCACCAACAGGAGAACTATAACAAAGTACTAAATACTCTCCTACAAATTAAACCTAGATTGCTGTGGATTGGTGGGCCAGAAAAATATACTCCTGCTTTTCTGCAAGCAGAATACTGAAAGATGGAAATGCAATAAGTCTGCAAATAAGAATTAGCATATCAATCAGGATGAAAAGCAGGGGAAACAATATGTGAAAAAAGTTCCATTTGGAATATGAAATTTTAAGTTTGTAAAGTCAGTATAAAACAGGTAGTGGCAATTCTAAATAGCAACAAGATGTGTTTGTGAAATACTACATATGCCCCCAGATTCTACAGTAAAATATATGAAAATACCCAATTTTACCCCTTTTTGACCTGTGTGACCTTGACCTCTGACCTATTTTTTTTGCATATCTATATTCATATTGACAAGACCTATACACTTGCCAAGTATTAAAAGTCTATCTTACATAGTTCAAAAGTTGTTTATTACCATAACCCAATTCAACCCCTTTATTCTGAAACAGATGAAGCCCCTTTGGGACTCTTGTTTATTGAAATGGTTAAAATTGTTAAAAGTATCTGTTTAAACATGCTATAAGAAACCTACAGAAAAATACTGCATCAAGATCCAACAAAAAATTTTAAAAATCATTTTTTTCTGTTTGTCCCATTTTGGACCTCTTGTTTCTCAAAAACAGTAAATGCTACCTCAAAGCTGTGGGACATACTACAGTTGCGCAATTTTATTAGCAATAACATGAAACAAACCCTGTCTCAATAGGATAAATAATAAGGATTCTATAGTCAAATATGTGAAAACAGCCAATTTCACCCCTTTTTAACCTCTGTGACCTTGACCTTTGACCTGACGTAATTTTTTTTGCATATTCATGTTCCTCTTGACTGCACATATACACCTGCCAAGTATGAAAAGTCTACCTTATATAGTTCAAAATTTATAGCCAAGGTTAAAGTTTTGGATGCACAGACAAACAGACAGACAGACGAGACAAAAACAATATGCCCCCCGATCATCGATCTGGGGCATAACTAGAGGCTAAGAGACTGAGCCTGTATCGCTCACCTGACAAAATGCTGAACAGCAGGGTTTTCCATGTTCTGCATGGTGGCCATGTTTTTTGTAAGATTGAAATTAAATGGGCCCTCATTGTAAAGGACCTTCTATATATCATTCCTGTAAAGTATGGTTGAATTTGCTTCATTTTTTTCAGAGGAGTTGATGTTTTTTGCATAGGGTCCAATGTTAAATAGAAGTTCATCGCTGGCGGCCATGTTTTCTGTCAGATCGAAACGAAATGAGCATTCTTTGTTAAGGACCTTCCATACATCATTCCAGTATAGTTTATAGTTGAATTTGCTTCAGTGGTTAAAGAGGAGTTGATGAAAATGACGTTTTTCCCATAGGGTCCAATATAAAATATAAGTTCCGCACTGGCGGCCATGTTTTTTTATCGAATCTGAACGAAATGAGCAATCTTTGTAAAGGACCATCCATACATCATTCCTGTAAAGTTTGGTTGAATCTGCTTCAGTGGTTTCAGAGGAGTTGATGAAAATGATGTTTTTCCCATAGGGTCCAATATCAAATAAAAGTTCCGCACTGGCGGCCATGTTTTTTGTGGGATCAGAATGAAATGAGCAATCTTTGTAGAGGACCTTCCATATATCATTCCTGTAAAGTTTGGTTGAATTTGCTTCAGTGGTTTCAGAGAAGTTGATGAAAATGACGCTTTTCCCATATGGTCCAATGTTAAATATAAGTTTGGCGCTGGCGGCCATGTTTTTTGTCAGATCAGAACGAAATGAGCATTCTTTGTTAAGGACCTTCCATACATCATTCCAGTATAGTTTACAGTTGAATTTGCTTCAGTGGTTTAAGGGGGTAGACCTGGGGAAGCCTAAAATTTTCCACTCGTTTAATTTTTTAGATATTTTCAGTATTAAAACTACACATGTTCATGTCGACTTTAAGCAATTTTCAACAATTTTTACCGTCCCGTTTTTTGTCTNAGTTTGGCGCTGGCGGCCATGTTTTTTGTCAGATCAGAACGAAATGAGCAATCTTTGTAAAGGACCTTCCATACATCATTCCTGTAAAGTTTGGTTGAATTTGCTTCAGTGGTTTAAGAGGAGTTGATGAAAATGACGTTTTTCCCCTAGAGTCCAATGTTAAATAAAAGTTCAGCGCTGGTGGCCATGTTTTAAGTCGGATCGGAACGAAATGAGCAATCTTTGTTGGTTTTATTTGC
>MJUU01034857.1:134224-151953 GCA_002080025.1 Modiolus philippinarum
ATTAAACACTTCTTGTAAAAAAATCTGTCGTTTAATTTTCACCAAAAACTGAGAATAGAAAGAATACTAGTATATGTAAGATATATTATAATTTTAGAAAATTCTACCGTCCTATTTTTTCTTAATTCACAATAAAGTGGGTAAAAATCAATAAAATTGCTGAATCTAAGCTATAAATTACCTCCCTTGGAAGAAATCTGACTTTTACATATTTTCATTATCTTTGGACAGCATTGCAAAAGTGTGGAGTAAAATGCACATATTATATATAACTAGATGTTAGGTTATTATTTTCATGACAAAATGAATATTTATTTACTATGTGGAAAAAAATTTACAATTTAATTTTTTTTACTTTACCTATTGCAATGATTCTGTTTGTTCGTGTAAGTAATAAAAAAAGTGAAAAACAGAGTTATCTCCTCCTACCCCAGGTCTACCCCCTTAAGAGGAGTTGATGAAAATGACGTTTCAGAGGAGTTGATGAAAATGACACTTTTCCCATAAGGTCCAATGTTAAATATAAGTTTGGCGCTGGCGGCCAAGTTTTTTGTCAGATCAGAACGAAATGAGCAATCTTTGTAAAGGACCTTCCATACATCATTCCTGTAAAGTTTGGTTGAATTTGCTTCAGTGGTTTAAGAGGAGTTGATGAAAATGACGTTTTTCCCCTAGAGTCCAATGTTAAATAAAAGTTCAGCGCTGGTGGCCATGTTTTAAGTCGGATCGGAACGAAATGAGCAATCTTTGTTGGTTTTATTTGCTTCAGTGGTTCCAAAGGAGTTGATGAAAATGTGAAAAGTCAACAGACGGACGGACGACAGATGGATGGACGACAGATGGACGACGGACACCAAGTGATGGCAATAGCTCACACTGACCCTTTGGGTCAGGTGAGCTAAAAAAGAAAAGAGTGTGGCAAAGAATCTCATACTGAAGTACCATACCAAATATCAACTGGCTGCGACAAGTAGTTGTTGATGAAAATAAAGGGTTACGCCAAGCCCAGGTTGATATGACCCAAGCATGTTGACTACTGAAATTTGATCAAGTGTAATTCGTTTAGTGCATGTGGAGACAGTTGTTTTGACAATCAATCAGCAATAAAACATTACAATCACTAAGGTTACAAATGCTTAGAGGAAATCTTTTTAAGCATTCTGCTCCAAGTGTTGGTAAACCATGGTGTGCTTCCACGTGTGCTTCAACCCTACACATAACCTAGTATGATGACCAGACAAGGGAAACAACTGTCTTCTAATTTCAATTCTAAGATAAATTCCAGGAAACAACGGTCTGAAAAGAAGACATTTCTTTAAAAAAGGTAAAAAAACTTTCCCCTGTGACGTAATTAACTTCCTTATTGCCGATATCAGATGTTTCCGAAAACATTTGCTGGCTCAGATAGATCCGCTTTTTGCCTACTCGTTTCTTAACATAGTCAACCAAACATTGATTTGTATTCGGTTTTCCTATCAGATTACTGTAAAATGATTATCGATAGCCATATATCATTAATATTGTAGACAAGTGGACTTGTGACAAGTGGCGCGATGAAAGGACATTGGAATATATTTTATGATACTCTCTAGGGGACTTGGTAATGTCATACCACATTTGTTTCCTTACACCTTAGTCTCGGCAGTTTTTCGTTTACGTAATACGGTGGTGCAAGAAGTGTTAAATATAGATAGTTAAAGACGATTGGGTAGTCAATCTTTAGTAAAACACAGACATGTTTTTCTTGAAGCATAAAATAGTAGAGGAATCATTTAATGATGGAAATGTCGACTAAAATTATTGTTTGTGACGTAAATTTTTTTTTACACATGGGATCAGACTGAGAAAAAATGCCAGTTATTGAAAATACAATAATCAAAGACCCATCTTCACAAGGTATAAAGTTTTATTAAAAAATCAATAATCAACTCTCATGCAGTTCCATCTAATTCTGCTCAGCTGTGTATTGATCCGCGTGTTTAAAATACCCATACAAGGAAACAGTTTCTTGTGTAGCGGAATGATGCGGGTTGCTAGTAGTAACCACAGGTTTAAACACGATTTCCAGGTGAACCTCAAGACAAAGAAATAAAAACTTTTCAATAATCTTTATCTACTCTTCGGTTTGAAATTAAAATCACATAAATTTTAAACATTTTTCAAAGATTTACATTCAGCGGGATATAATAATCATAACATCACTCTTCTGTATCTGATAAATTCTACAATACAACAGAATAGGTCCTGTGATTATTCAATCACGGTGAACGTAATTATTTTCCGAAGCCCCATCACATCCATGATGTTAACCCAGATTAATTAAGTCCAAGAAGAGGCAACCATTTATAACACTTCCATATTGATTTACCATTTACTTAATTGATGATTTTTACAAATGAAAAATCCAATTTGTTATCGAAGCTTGCAGAAAACAGCCTAATTAGTTATAAATTTAAAGAAACCTTATGTGGAGTGCTTTATTTCCTTAGGTTGTGAAAGTGAATATAAAATAATCTGTCCTGCAGTTTTTATGTCTTCTTGTTGATCTCGCTATAAAATAATGGAAAACTAGCATCAGCACCCCTATGTACAAATTTAAAACAGATTATCTTCAAAGTTTATAAGACTCCAACTAGTAGCTCATGTCAGTAGTTTTTCAGAATCTTGTACTGAATAGCATAGTTGCCAGTCCCATGTCTGACAGCATTTCAGATTTTTTATTATGTCCATAATGCAGAAGACTGTCTGGACATCTTCAGGACTAACAAATTATTTTTTCTGTCGGTCTTGTGACTGGCAGTGTAAAAATAGTTTTCGTGAACTCTGAAATGAAAGACAACTTGAATAAGTGAACCATGCTAGGTTGAAAATTTAGCAAGGCTGATCATACGAGAACACATCAAACTGGTAACAGGTATAAAAAGAACATGTGATGAGTGAACATATGAAAAATTGACAATACATTCCAGAGGTGATCAAATTGGATACAAGTGCCACATGCACAGAACATGTCATGAGACATGATGATAATTGAGACATGTCCAGGCTGATGATACTGGAGAACACATGCCAAAGCTGATCCAATTTGTAACATTGTAACGTGCATAGAACATGTCATGAGACATGATAATTGGAACATGTCAAGGCTGATGATACTGGAGAACACATTCCAAAGCTGATCAAATTTGTAACATACTGTGAAAGTACTATTGTTCGTGGGGTTCCAATTTTCTAGATTTCGTGGTTCGTCAAAACCACGAAATTAAGATCCCAACGAAATGCATTTTCCCTAGAGTTTTAATGCAGAAAAATCAGAAACCACGAATTTAAGTACCCACGAAATTGTGATTTTTATGAAAACCACGAAAATTGTTGTCCACGAATTAAAGTACTTGCACAGTATGAGAAGAAACAGATACTTGGAACATATGACAGGTTTATCATACTAAGAACAAAAACATCAGATAAATGATACTGGGAACAATGACAAGGCTTAATCATATTGAGAACACGCAGCTGATCTGCAAAGTAAGTGGGAACAGGTAACTGCTTACAAGGGAACAGTTCAGATACTGGGAGCATTCTAGAAGGCTGGTCATATTGAAAACAAATCAAAGCTATTCCAACTGGTATGTGGTGATACAGATGGAATGAACTGGGAACACATGACATAGCTGGTCTTACTGAGATTAATGGTGAATGCTGAAGTTTATCAACACAGGTAAAAGGTTCCAAAAGTAAAGAGAACCCAGGTTACTGGAAACATGACATGGCTGACCATACAGGAAATGCATGCCAAAACCGAACAGAGGTTACCTATGACAAAAGAACACATCATGAAACTCGTATTACTTGAAACCTATGAAATGGCAGATCATACTGAGAACACATGGCTAAAGAACACATCAAGAGATGTCATGATACTGGAAACATACTACATAGCTGATCATATAGACACATGCCAACCTGGTCAAAGATGCCACAGGTGACAAAAGAACATGTCACAAGACACATAATACTGGGAACATATGAAATGGATCTTAACTGAGAACACATAGAAATGGTAAGATATCATAGTAGAAGCATAATATGGAGGATCACAGAGGGCATGGACAAGCAGTAATAGTGCTGGCAACTTGTGTCAAGATGGATTAAATTTGCTATATCATGGCAAAAATGAAATATGCCACAGATACAAGGAACAGATTAACATGTATCCAAAGAGGTTATTACAAAAGGAAAGAGAACTGCATGAACTTTGTTTTCTTTTCTTTTTGAGGGGGGGGGAATGATTGTGTAGATTACTAAATGTTATATATATCTAGTCTCTGGTGGTTTCAAATGATTAAAATATAAAAATGTTAATGGAATCATATTCAAAGTGAAGACGATGTAATCTCGGGATAAAAATGGCAGACAGTTAACTGGTGCCTTTTAATTTTTTCCAACAATTTTAATAAGCAAAACACCTTATGTAACATTTCTGGCGATAGAATCTTGACATTTCAATGTAACAACAAAAAAGTGCAAATTGTAGGTATTAGGTAGAATATCCAGAGTGTCAGATATATCCCAGCGATTTCATAAATATTACATCAATTTAAAACATCAAAAAGAATCGTTAGATATTGTAATACTTATTTCATGTTGTTTTATTCCAACATAAATTCATATAGGAAGGATAACAGTTTTAATGGCTTGTCTGAAAACATCTTCAGCGATGCCTCCTACTGGGCAAGAATTAACATGGTAGCCAAGGAAAGGAGTCAATTTCATGTTTCATGTCAATTTCATCCTTATATCAAAGAAAATATACAGACATAATAGAGTATCAAAATATATTTTTATGCAAACAACCAATTTTTTATAAACATTCTGAGGTGCTTCTGGGGATACTTGTCTCAAGAGATTCATCTTTTGGGTCAGATCACAAAGTTGCAATCCCTACAGAATTCAAGGGATGATGTCTAGTTTTTAAGTCAACTCAAACTTAAGGCACTCAAAAATTGAAGGAAAAAACAATGGCTACTCATGTTTTAGATAGTGGTTGAGTGGATGGTACCAGCAATAAACCATCATCAGTTTGTGAAAAAAAACAATGGAAGAGAAGACAAATAAGAGCTACCGAATTCTGTGTATCATCAAACATTATCCAAAGGCAAAAATGTAATAACACCAAAGCATTCAAACCTATCACATGCAACAGAGAAACTTACAAGAACTCGTTCTTTCCGAGGACAATCACAGGCTTGAACCACCTTGAAGAAAAGGTTGTTGATAAAAAGACACCTGAAAGCTTCATGACAACCCTCCATACTTTGGACTAACAACATTCTCTCCTTCCACTGCATACATAACAGTGTCGGTTCCTTCACTGTAATACATACAGTTACAGAAGTCTTACCAATAGGCAAAGAAGTAAGGAGCTGTTTGTGTACTAACTGAATCACCACTTTAGTCAATGCTTTTCCCTATTAATGGCACCAGTCCTGGTGCTGGTGAATAGCCTAAGGGATAATCAGTCCACAAGCAGAGAATCGAACCAGTGCAAGGTTACGTGATGAAAAGATGACCATTTAAACAATTTATGTCTCTTCAGTGAAGATCAAAAGCTATATCAATATCAAAAAGATTTAAAAAATTAAACGTGTAAAATCTGCCTTAAACAGCAACTAATAGAGAACTCATCTGGAGCCTATTCAGTTTATAAAAATATGAATAAAGTTTACAATTAATACCGAAAACTTTAGTTTAGTGTATTCAGACAGACAATAAACATCCAGAAGAAAATGATAGATTTTGGTCAGGTGGGAATTCTGTATCAAACAACTTGTAAAAAATTCAAAAATGTGCAAATATACCGTGTTTACATGCCAAGTTGAAAAGTCATCAATTCATTACCAAGAGACAAGCTTTACTAATCTCTAATAATGATTAAATGATTTTCCCTCCATTTTGTTTATTTAGCAAAGAACATTTGATAAAAGGGTCTCCACTGTGTTTATTTCTATGGAAAATATTAACAGTTATAGAACACTTCTCAGTGACTTTGGTTTCTACAAATTTGAATTTGATGACTTTTTCACCTGCTTGGAATATTTATCAAGAATTTTAAAGCAATTGGAGATAGAACATAAAATAAACACATAAATCTGGCTGTCAAATTATATGCTTACAAATAGATTATGGATTTATGGCATGTTTTTGTAGATAGACCAAAAAGAGGGGGGAGGGTCTTCTCTTAATTTTGCCTATGTATAACTTCCTGTCTTTCCCACCTCTCCCATATTTCTTTAATTTCTAGAATATAACAATTCCTTCTGTGTATCAAATGAATAGAATTTCTAAATCCTTTAATGTGATGCCATAAAGATGCCTAACCATACTGTGGTTGACTATAACTCTCAAATTGTTAATTTGCTTGCCGAGTTACATAACATAGAATGATTTAAGACTATAATATGAACTAAACACAATGCCAATAAAACTGACAAATCTTCCTGTTTCACATTCAACAAAACATTATAAAAATCTCTTCATAATGGGACAACTAAGATCATTCCCAACATTCAGATGTAATGAGACTTGTAACTCCAGACTGAGGGCTTAGACAGGTCTTTCATTTATACAGGTTTAGAATGATACACAGGTATCTTCAAGCAAGTTTGGATTAGTCAGTTTATTCAGGGTTCTGAGACAAGCATTCCTAGCATTTTAGCTACATACAGTCCAACTTAGATGGCAGAACACAAAGGGGACCAATAAAAACAGTTAGTGAAATCTGGGTTTTAAGCTATCGAGTTAAACATGAACAAAAGGACCAGAAAATGGGTTCAATCTACTGTAGTGCCATTATTACTTTGCTATTCAGTAGGTCATAACTCTAAAACATTATTTGATTTCAATAGTCTTACATAAGCATGACGTATGGTTTGTTGTGGCTATAAATCCAAAAATTCTTTAATAATTTATGAATAAATGCTATTTTAGTCATGCTTCAGTTCATTTTTTGTTCCATTTTCTAATAGAAAGTTAGTACCAGTTGTCCCCAATATATGGATGTTACAAATGTTTCAAAGAATAATATTCTTTAATGAGATACAATCTCTTTAGAATTTTTGTACAACTTGGTCAAGCCGCAAATAATTTACACAATTAAAAAAAAAAATTTCTTATAATTTGTAATTTGAAGAATTGATGAATCAAAAATATGATTTATTCAATTAAATTTACTTATTTTTTCCAGCAACAAATTAGATTCACTTGCCTCAAGAAAACCTGCCAATTTTTTTAAAATGCTCATGATGGTCAACTCCACAAGATCGTAATTATGAATTATACTATAAAGAGAACTTCTAATTCTATCCCATTGTTTAAGTATATTTGAAACAATACAGTATCTTCACAAAACAAACCAATGACTATTTTGCTAAGTTAGGAAGATATAATGCTCATTGAAAATTTTTAAATCCAAGACTGTCATTTGGGGAACCCCAGCCCAATAACGGTTGGCATGTATAACTGTTTTTATTGTATTCTGTAATATGGGACTTTTGAGTCCTGTTCACTCCGGACACAGTTCTACTATTATACGAAAAAAATCAATACATCAATACATTGAGAGGGAATCACCTATTAATTAACAGTGTTGAGCTAAGGGTGATTTATATTTAATCTGTTTGTAGCACTTCAGGTTAATTGTTTTTTAGTTTGATAATTTTCATGAAGGACAAATTCTAAGTTCATAAACAGTTTGTTTTTAGAAGGTATACATTTCTATTCAATAGATCTGGAATCCAGTTATCCTTCGTACTGGTATTTGAGGATATCGTTTCCTCCTTCAATTACACAAGAGTTCATATCTCGAAAGTCCAGTATTGTTATGTTCATACCCCTTTGATTGGGAAATAAAGAATTTGTATTTTGTATACCTAACAAAAATTTTGATATGGTATTACTGTAATACGAAGAATTTTAAGACAAAATTGAATCTAGAGGACCATTTTGAATTCAAACAATGCATGTCTTCTGTAACTTAAGGTGTTTCCTTCATTAATTCTCAATTCCAATTCCCAGGAAAATGGAACATTTTCTCACACAATCAAGTCAAGTCAGCATGAGGTGAAAAAGCTCATAGTTGTTTTTACTAATTATAATCAGAAAATAAACAAAGAAATGACCATGTAGCAATGATATTCTCACCAGTATCCAATCACAGCACAGGTGCTAGTCACATGCTTCATTTGTATTCCAAAGGTCAACAACCAGGTCAACATCAATCTGCAAAGACAAAAAATATATCTGTAAAGACAGTTGGTGTCAGTCGGTCTTTGATTTGCCATTCTTATCAGTACCAATGTCCTACAGCAATCCTTCTGATTTAGTGTCACAATCAGTAGTAATGTAACTGCATCATTATTATAAATTCCTAAATGTGGACCAAATTATTTGCAGACATTTTAATACGATTTCATTTGATACAGTAGCTACTGATCTTCAAAACAAACAAAATTCTGGAATCAATTTACAACCACCAAAGTGTTTGTTTACTTTCTTACATTTGTAACAAGCTTTAATCTAAAAGTTTCAATAACTTAATATAACATATTACTGTATCTGTAACCAATCTTCAATTAAAGCCATCTGGTATTCTGCATACAATGTCATGAGATCTATCAATTCCAGGACTAACTAACTGGGGGATGTTTAACGCCCGGGTTTAACGTCCTTGAGTACCTTTGTAGGTCTCCCACAGAAGAAATTCCATGACATATAATAGGAAAGTTTGGTCAAGTATGAAATACATATAAACTGAAGGTTAAAAAGTCTAGTACTTTAGTTATTGATGAAACTGACTGCAATAAAAAAAAATGTTTACTTATAATTTAATTATATCTTTATTTATTAAATGCACATTTATACCCATATACTCTCTTCATGTCATAACTGCCTAATTTACATACCGGTACCAAAAGAGCAATTTTTATACAACTTCATATTTTCTGATGGGTAAATTGACTGTTTTATGCTTTGAACCAATAGCAGTACCACAGCACAGACTCGAGCTGGAAATCCAGTAATTTTGAACATTTTATCAGTAACGTATGTATTCTAATAAACGCCCCGGGGCTAAGACAATCTTCCAAAGGGGGGCTATAATAAAAGGTACACATTTTCAATTCAAAAACAGCAATATTTAGTGTTATTCAACTATGAACTAAGGCAAAGTGTACAGTATGTGCATTTTAGGAAGCAAACATGGTATATTCAAAGTGTTAAACTATAATTAAATGCTTCTCTTTTTTATTTTTAGCTAGATATATAAGCAAAAGTTGCTTATTTGGGGCAAAAATGGGGGCGTTTATTAGAAAATGAAAGTTAAATTAAATAAGATTTAGGGAGGGGGCTTTAATTAGAATGGGGGCTAAAATTAGAATAAATATGGTACTTTTTTTTTTTAGAAGTCTGCATTAGAATGCAGATAAACATACAATCTCCAAAACACAGGTGCATAGCCCTTCCTCAGTCACCTCTGCCACATCGTTTCCTCCTTATTGGATTGACCATGCCTTTTTCACTGTCATATCGTATATTCCTGACTAGTGAAGTCATATAAATTGGCCATTTTGAGAGATACGTCTCCTTCCGGTGTGGCAGAGGTGATATATTAACAGGGGATTTATTCCAGCAGTGCATTCTTTCCTTTTGGATAAAATGCACTAGGGCAGAATCCACAACATCTAATTGACCAATCACAATAGAGTACTGACCGTGAAAGAATAAACACCAAGGTAGAACTACAATAGGTTGTTTATATACCTGGACATTCTGCATGCTGGAAAGAAAGAACCCTTACAATATCTAACAAAGGAAAGGCAATTCACCTCTGTTTCTCTGATAACCATAAAGTACTTTTAGGATCAAAGGGGGTAGGGGGATGGGGGGTAAAGATGTTACATTATACTGTTGTAAATATCAATTTCATATGATGCCTTTAAATGGATAAAACCAGAGGAGTGGAAAAGTCTGACAAATAACAATGAGAAGCAAACCTCTTTGTTATTTGACAATTGGTATCATCTCTTTTTTTTTGTCAGACAGGTCAGTCCTCCTGTATCTTGCTAAATATTTTTGCTAAAACCAATGTCATTGACACTGTCTATTTCACAAAAGTGTTTGTAAACAGACTTGCAAGATGTATGTAATAATTTCAGGTTTCAGTTGTAAGAGATTTCGATATACAAGAAATAAAGATATTGATCTATGCCACTGGACTGTTTTCCATAACTATGTTAATAACTCTTTTGATATTTGAGTAGTTTTAATTAGCACATATTACAATATGAAGTACTGTATCGATTATGACAATCAAGGCGTAAATTGAAATATATCATTGTTTACTGCTAGCGAATTTTGGTCAGGCGTCATCAACCTCTAGAAAATTAAATTAAAAAAAAGAATTGTAATATTCTCTGTTTCAGAAGATTCTGTATGTTTAGGGATTATTGTGGCTGATTTTCCAATGTTTGGTTTTCCAAAGCTGATTTCTGTGAGTTATTTGCAATACCAAAGATCCAGACCTTCTTCAATACTAATACATTTATCATTTTGTTTAAATCTGAAGCCAGTTTTCCTTTTATTTTGATGCCCATAAACAACTTTTGAGGTAGTTTGAGTTTTATTCTTTGTTGAAGACATGATGTTTTTACTTTAACTTCTTGATGGCTGCAGCATCTATAAAATTCAGATTTTTTTCAGGTCAAGCATTGTCCTCTGGATTATACCAATACATGTACATATATATATACCACTTCTTGTCACAATGACATTTGTTAAAGGGCCAAAAATCAGAGTAAAGCAATGAATTTTGGATTAAAACTGTAATGAGATTAAATCACTAAGGCTTGTAGTACTTGAATCGTTTTAGCTAATTACATCATAAAATAACAAGTTTTTTTCAATGAACTTGCCAAAAGGCTCAGCAGAGTCAAGAATTTTTGTAATCTACTTTATACAAATAATCCACGCGGAATATCCAGACAGTCAAAACTAACATTACATCTGAAAGGTGTTATTAACCTTCAGTCATTCTACAATCTTATAAAAATAAATTTGGAGGATTTAGTTATTCAAAATATTCTTCAGATTTTTTTAAGACGGATTACATAATGTTAATTTTTATTGATATACAATTAATTATGTTAATCTGAGGGATTGGTACTTGATCTTTATTGTTTGTAAGTGTTGTTTAAGCGCTGGTCAGTTTGAAAATAAATAGGATTTCACATAAATGTTATATTCTGTTAGAAAACTGAAGAAGAAGTCATTTAAGCCAAAAAAATTCATAGGTTCCTGATCTGGTTTCTGAAATATCAGTAATGATAAATTTGGTGGGAAACTGAGCTCCTCTGAATTTTTCTTAAGTTTAACATGAACAAAGTGTATCCTTTATTTAATGTGACAAAATAAATAGGATATAATGAAATTTTGTCAGAATGCTCCTAAATATGATAAAACAACATATGGGAGTTTGTGGGCATAAACTTATAATGCTTTTGAATGGATAAAACCTGAGAAGTCCGTTTGTTTTTTTCTGATTTCTCTGGTTTCATCCTTCCATTCACAGTCAAATATTTTGTCCCATACCACCTACTTTTCATTAATGGATTCAGTAACTCATGTAAACACAATGTGGCTACACTGTAGATTTCTTTCCATATATGGTTCAAAGCAAAGTAAAAGCTAGAGAACGCATTTTCCCTCTATTTTTTGAACACCAAATATCTTAAATATTTACTATAACGAATACCAAGTACAATTAAGGTAGACTGGAATTTGATACAGTAATTTTCATCTGAATTAATTCCTACAATTTTGATGTAGTGAAAAGTTACTCTTCGAATTATCCCCCTTCCTGATACAGATATCACCCTAAAATAAGACTTGTCAAAAAAATCTTCCAAGTTTTTTGGAAAATTTCCACTTTAATTCACACCTTTTAAGAATAGATGAGAATTAAATTTCAATTTATATCACTCTTATTTCATTAAATTACAACTCCAATGCAATCTAACAACGAAACACGCCATCGCTGAAGTCCACGTCAATATCATCCTAAAAAAGAAGCAGTAATTATAGCCATATACAGATGATATATGATTTTCTTATAATAATAAATGAATTGGCTTACTGTCATTGTAACCTACACACAATGTAATAAGGCTTTCACAAAGGAAGAAAAGCAAAAAAATCTTTCATTTTCTATTCTTTATAGAAATAAAATCCATCTTATTATACATAGTGATGGATGGTTTTGACAGCTCTGTTATAGAAGTTTACTACTACAGCGATGTTGCAATAGCTTACTCTAATAGCTCTGTTGTTAGAGCTTACTTGAACAACTCTGTTATATGAGCTCTGTCGAAAGAGTTTACTATAAAAGCTCTATTGTAAGAACTTTATTTAGCAGCTCTGTTGTAGGAGCTTACCCTGACAGCTCTGTTATACGAGTCTACTCTAAAAGCTCTGTTGTAAGAACTAACTAAAACAGCTCTGATGTAAGATTAATTACCACAAGAAATTATGAAAGAGTTGCAATTCAGCAAGGATACCAGAAAATCACATTCAACCAATCAATGGTGCAGTGCTTGACACCTCTCAATGTTTTTGGCATAAGTTTCAAGGGTCATAACTTCAGAACAACTTTCAACTCGACTAAGGTTTTACATCACCAAATTTGAAGGCCGAAGTCCATGGTCTGACACCTTTTGGGAATGCACAAATGAACAAACTACTAAGGAATTGACATAATACCTTGCAACTTCATATGGAAAGGCAGGAATTCTACAGCACAGCAATTGAAGACCTTTATACACTTGGATCTGTGGCCAGGCAAACTTCTGGGGATACAACAGCAGACGGAGTAGTTATATCTGACTGGGTTTTACAATCTACCCTTCAACAGAGGAATTCATTCTTTCCTTTTATATTTATGATTCTGACCTTAAATATCATTTAAAGCATATATTAGTACATAACATGTAACAATCCTTTAATTTCATTGGATAATCTGACGTCACTATATTTGAACAGCTGTTTGTTTACCTTGACAGCGGGATACTATACTTGAAGACGGGACTATACCTCATGTGACTTCCGGTTTACTATACTTTGCCTCCTTCTGAGTTTGATTTCTTTTATGTTATGTACTAAATTAATTACAGACTTTTCCCTCGGGAACCGTTTTCCTATAGTGTTGTCTGGTGCGAATAGTGCCCTCGCCTGTCGGCACGTGCACTATACACTCCAGACAACACTATTGGAAAACGGTTCCCTCTGGAGAAGTCCATAATAGATTAATAGTACTCTAGTTTTTTTAAATGCAGAAAAATAGTGTTTTATCAACGACACATATAAAACAGACTTATGAAGACTCATATTTCAAACAAATTCAGATTGACTGAGCCAAGCAGATATGATGACTGAAATCACTGTTAAATTGTCCTCGATAAACAGGAGTGGGCAACCACTACATTATCCGACTTTTATTGTATTTTACAATGGGAGGGGAAAGATGCATAAAAATGTAAAAATCGGCTTGGGGAGCTATATTAACTTTTTTGAAGAAGAAATAATTCGGACTTTATGACTAAGTTATGTATTTATAAGGTTATAAAGATGTCTGGCTTAACACCTGTATGTCATAAAATGGTGTTCAGAATACAATTTTTTATGTAATACATAGAGCGATTTGTTTGGTGACATAACCTACTGACCTTCGGGATGTACAAATTCTCATTAAATGCATCTTAAAACCATGTTTGGTTAAATTCAAAAAGAATCCAGAAAATCGCCTTTCTATCATTAAATTTATACATAAATCTGATCTAAGAATATACCTGTATAGGTTTCAACTTTTTGAACAATTCCTGAAAATATGTTAAAAATTTCAGTTTTAGTTCTATTCCTTTATTGCTTCAGAAAACAACATTTAAAATTGTTAGATGCTGTGCGTAATAACCCTTTTAAAATGTACATAAATTATTTAGTATAAGGTGACTGTCAATCTTTTT
This sequence comes from Modiolus philippinarum, assembly GCA_002080025.1. Classification (NCBI taxonomy): domain Eukaryota; kingdom Metazoa; phylum Mollusca; class Bivalvia; order Mytilida; family Modiolidae; genus Modiolus; species Modiolus philippinarum. Next base: position 148,297 of record MJUU01034857.1, read on the forward strand.
GTGGATGAAAAAAGGTTTTTCCAGTCCATAAAAAACTGTAAATTTTGGAAAATTACAACTTCTGTCTGTAATCTATCTTTTGAAATATTACACCATGGAATCAATCGTCTCCACTACCTGTTTATGAAATTTCAGTTCAAGTACTGAAAAACTTGAAATAAGTCAATAAAGAAATTGTAGTGATGCAACAACTTTAACGTTGTTTGAATAATTCATTTAGTATGTAAAGTTTTCAAATTGCTTATGTTTGTTCTGTTTTTTTTTCTTCCCCCCCTTTTTTTTGGGGGGGGGAGAATACTACACCTTGCCTTACATTAAGGCTTATTCTCATAGTAAAATGCTTTGTGGTGGTTGCAGTTACAAATGCATTATAATTGATATTTTACAAAGGTGAATATCTCAATGAATTTTGAGAGAAAAAAAAAACAACACAAGACTCTTCTTGAATCTACAAACCTAGTATTTCTTTTTACATAAGAAAAGATTTCACATCGTCCTGTAAAACTTGATAAATAATTGAAAATTAAGTTATGAAGCTAACTAAGAAGGTGTGGAAAATTATGAATATTTCTTATTTTCATGTATATATTTTTAGCATCACCTATAGTGATCAGAAAGTTCAAGAAGGTGATAAAATTATCATAGGGTTGATTGTTGGTAATTAAATAGACCATACATCCAACCCTTCTCTGATATGAAAGTAATTAGCCATTAACATCTGTTTCATCATTAGTTAATGAGGCTAATTACATTACCTGTAATTTGCACCTGTACAACTACTCTCTGTACAACTGTTTAGTTTTGCCATTAAATGGGAAAGTTTTCAGTAGCTATAATGTCCTTTTATGGCAATGACAAGATGAATGGGTTCTTAATGGGTTTTCACACCTTTGAAAATTCAAACGGTCATAAATGTTCCTTTAAATACTAAATAAAGTCATCACCTTGAAATGATGGGACACATAATGAAACTTGACCAGGTGATGATAGTTATGGGAGACTTTATTGATATCATATGAAGACAAGAAAATCGTATTTAAATAAATTTTGTATGAAAAATTTTGTTCTCTTTTAATATTGATTGAATTTTTCTAGATCTTGAGACTGTATGAAATTCTGAAATTCATAATTTTAAAGATTTTTGTACATATTTACGGGGCGAACATGTGTAAAAAGACTTTTTTTAAATTTATTTCTTTATTGTTTTTGAACAATATAAATTACAAATTAGGTCAAATAAACTTGATCATTGATACTTTTGACTGAATTTTCAGTACTTTCATCCTTAATCACCTTTAAGGGAAAAAAAATCTTTTCTGATCAATTTCAATGAAATTTTCATCATTGAACAAAAAATCTCAAAATATGATGCACTTAATTTTTTACTGAAGTATAATTTTTCTGACATGTAGTTTTAAAAAATGAATAATTTCATCACCTACTTTTACTACCACAGTTCGAAAAATCATAGTAAAATGGATAAAATACTGAGTTTAATGGTAATTATTTCATTGAAATGAGATTAAGAATTGACTTCACAATTTTTTTTTCAGAAAAATAAGGTTCTATACCAGAATCTGAGGTGCACAACACTTTTCAACTAAGGTTGGTAGGACCTATTTTGATCTCTACTTGAAAACAATTGAACCCAAAAGTACATATTATATAATAATTAGCCAATTGTTAATAAGCAAATTTACAAAAATGTGTAAATCTTGAAAATCGTGACTATTTATGAACTTTACTGGACTAACTTATACTACTTAAATTTTTATATCCTTAAAGGTGTAAGAGGTAATATATATAATTCAATCTTTTAACCTCTTTATGTCAAATTTATTTTTAAAACCAAAATTTATGCCCCCACCCCCTGATGAATTATTCATATTATATAATAATTACATGCGTAGCGGGGTAATGTAACCACATACCTTTGACTAATTTATTGACACTACGCTATAAAAAGAAACGACAAATGTTGTATTTTACTGGTGTACAATTTACATGAAATTCAAATGTCGGAAAGTAAGCATTATCGCTTAAATTTGTTTCCTGCAATTTACGACTAATTGTAACTTTTATGTCTCTGTATGTGCACTGCAGCTGTGCATTACATCATGAAATGTTTTGTTGTATTGTTTGTCTTGAACATCTGTAAACCCAAAGTTCCGTAAAAAATCTGATCGCATGTTTTAAAGTTGAATGCACTGTTTAAATTACCATGTAAGTATGTCTCAGTCATAAAAACCAACAGATAAGTCTACATTAAGAAAAGAAGAGTCTTCGTTCAGGTGTTCAAAACTTCCCAGACTTTGTTCCAAGTTATACCGTTCTAATAAAATTTCAGACTTCCAAATCCATGTACTGGGGGCCATCTTAAGCTGAGAATATAAAATAAAATTTGTTTTCAAGTCAACAATAAGGGACCAACCATTTAACTTGAAAGGGGGGGCTATGGTTTTTTTTATCTAAAAAAATATTTTGGAGCCAATTTTATGTGAAAAAAAATATTTCGGCTGCCGAAATGATGAAAAAAACATTTCTGATGGAGACTTTCCTCCCATAAAAAATAATGTTAATTTTGAAAAAAAAATATTTTGTTGGCAGGCATGAAAATTAATAAATTTTCTGCCCAGGAAAAAAAAACCAACTCCCCCCCCCCCCCCTCCCCCTTCAGGTTAAATGGTCAGTCCCTAACACCTACTGCGGTGTCTGATCCGATTGTTCTGTTTCCATTTGTAACAACTGGCTCAATGTTAAAAATACATATTTTGTTACATATTTTGGGGGGTGAGGGTGAGGGGATGGGAAGAAGGCATGGCTTGTGCTAGGAAACATGTTTGTGAAGCTTCTGTTCTTATTTTCATCAAAATCACTATCTCCAATATATATATTTGGTAGTTAAATCAAATTAATCTGTTCATAAACTGATATTCATTCATGGGGATTTATATTAAAATATTTTTTGCACACCAATGAAGCACAGAAATTTCTCTCTTGCTTCCGTACAGGCTGTCCATATCCAAGATGCAACTGTATGCGTTTGTTGATCCTAACCTGGACTGTTACAGAGATATACCCCTCAATGTGTATATTAGGAACTCAACTTTGTCAAGTTTTTTCCCTGTACAGTAAGGACCATTCCCTATAAACTCCAACAGTTTCATGTTGACAGTTCAGGTGTTGACATTTGATATACGAGATCCTTAAAGCAAAATCTGAGTATTGAAGAGTGGATAATTTATCTATTTCAACAACTGTTTTATATCAACTCCAACAAAACAAATATCCCTAACATGGCGATGATAAGTTTGAAATCTCTGACCTCCCACAAAACATAACTGATAGGTCATTGTTTTAGTTTTGTCAGATATGGACTGCCAGTGGAAAATCCTGCATGAGTGATAATCTTGGACATTAGCATAGTCTAGTCAAGTTTCTTGTACTAATATGAAATGTACCAAAGTTGGCTTGCTTGTTGCATTTTTTCTCAATTATGAACTAAACATGTCAATAACAACCCTATAGCACAACAATACATGAAATAATAAACTGCAAGTACAATGCATGAAAATAGCCCTGTATATCATTCTTACACATTGTCATCTTTATCTAAGGATAGCTCTGTATATCATTCTTACACATTGTCATCTTTAT
>MJUU01034857.1:161388-175082 GCA_002080025.1 Modiolus philippinarum
AGAGAACCCTTTTGAATATATATTGCTTTTAAATTGAAATAAGATTGGTGTATGGTAGAAATGCAAAGGTGTGGAAGTTCATATAAATTACTTAGCCATAAATGAAGGACTTCTAAATAAGTCACATGCCTTTACTTCCCAAGCCGTCAAGTGGACCATAAATACTTTAAAATTCTGAAAAAGTTTTCAAACTTACGCTTGATAAAATATTACATTCCATCATTCTAACATTAATTGTCCATTCAAACATAAGTATATATATAAAAGACGGTGTGAAAATTTACAACTATCATTGAATATTGAAATAAACACTCACAAAATAAACAATCCAGGGGTCATAAAGGATTTTATGAAACAAAAGAATGTGTATTACATTCAGTTCTGCTATCTCCCACAATTCTGTTAAATGTGCAAGTTCTTCAATTTGTCCAAATACTTTAAGCTTTGACTGAAATGCCTTTTTTAAGATCATGCTAACATCTTCATGGCATCTATGCAGCACTTTCATTATTGGCATCACTTCATTGGACTTTTGAGAAAGAACCTCTTATTTGGAGACGGAAACAAGACCAAAGTATATAAAGTAGATGAAGACTGACTGCTTGCCTGTCCATTATCTTAAAATAATCAATTAACAGTAATATAGAGTAACATGTGACATAGCAATAGGACAACTGCAACAAGATTTTGATTGTCCCCTACCCCTGAAAAAAAAAGTAATGTGGTATGTTCGTCAAACAAATTTTGAAGACTTTCACTCCTTAACTTATTATCAAATTTAATGTATCTTATATCTTACAATCCCAAAAGTGTCAATGTTTAATGCAATATTCTCTGTGAGAAAGAACCTGTCTTCCTGTGGATACTTACAATATAAAACACAAAATATGATAGATTGTATTAAATTGTACATTATTTTTTACAATATCATGAAATTATGATAGGTCATATTTCAATAAAATCAAATAAACGAGTATTTAAATTTGGATGAAGAGGAGGCATACTTTTGACGGAATGATGTCCGATAGTCATAGAAAGTCATCCGAAAATTCCAATAAAAACTTAATGGTTCCGCCCAGTGGAAGTTAGCTTTAAAAACTTGTTTGTACTTTTAATTTAAGTAGCTATATAAAATTTTATCAGCATTATGGATCATACATAATTCACTATTTTTGATACATAAAAAAATCAGATATCCTTATTTATGATTAAGAATAGCAATAATTTTTACATCAGACTCAAAGGAACTGTTATAGTTATCTTTAACAAACAAAGGGCAAAGATTGCATCTAAAAAAACACCTAAAATTATTAACTTGAACAATTATTAGAAAAAAAATAATAAACGACTGTGTAATATTTCATTTCTGTTTGGCTAGTCTTTACTTGTACAGGTTGAGTAATGAAGTAGTAAATTTGTTAAATTATTGATTGCCTAAAAGCAAAAAACAATTGGAGCTGACAAAAATTTATTCTTTTTACAGATATTTTGTCCATATTATTAGTAACATTAAAAAAACAGATAAAAAAGATTAGAAAATTTGTTTTCCTCTGATGCACGAAATTTTAAAATTTATAATCTTAATCAGGGTCTCAATCAAAATCAATTATTTTAGTTGTTAAAACAGTTATTTTTAAAAGGCAAAAATTGTTTTTTGTTGTTGTTTTTTTTCTTTTACTGTGCAAAAGTTATTTCTTTCTCCAATAGTAATTTGACATTTCACTGAAAGCTATTATTCTAATTGTTAAATATGGTCAAACTTTTCTTTTTTTCCCATTTATTACTTTTTTTTCGGTGAATTTTTTCTTTTCAAAAAGGCAAAACTGCATAAAAATTATTTTATAAAATTAGCTTCATTCAAATGAATAAGTATAGTCTTATTGAAATGAATTTATCTTTTGAATTATTTTGATACTTAATTTTTTTTTTAATTTTCTTATCTCTTTTTTTTTTCGTATTTGTATATTTTGGGTTTAACTAAGTCAATTTTTATATCTATGAAATTATTTAGGGCATTTTTTTTATGCCAATAGCATAATAATAATCTTTCTATCCAAAATAGTTCGCCTATTATTATTTTCTGTATGTCACGTGGACACAATTTTATAATCCTTGCAGATTTTGCATTTTTATCATACAAGTAATCTCTGTCGACCTAATTCTTTCTATACTCCTGTCATATTCAGCTTGATGGTATCACAGACTCATTAATAAGGCCCGATTTCTATTGAATAATGACCTTCCATGTTTATCGAGTGAGTTATTCAATAAACTTTGTTTTAAACTTTTCTATATGTATAATTATGAAAAGCATATCTTTTTATCATTACGACTCAATACACTCACAAAATTAGCCTTTTTATCGCATGCACCCTTCCGTCCACATTTGAAAATAGTGTGACCTTTTATTTGATAGAAATCACTTCCTTTCTAATTTGGTCTATGGTTTTTAATTCAGGGTTGATCAAATTGTAAATTATCAGTTTCGAAAATCAAATCAAAGAAAACAGAGAAAAAAAAATATGGCCTAAAAGTTGACATACACATTTTTTTTTCTCTCCAAGGAGAGAATTTTTCTGTAAAAGTTGAAGTTGCTTCTCAATTAAATTTGTGAAGATGTCAAATCTTTAAATTAAAATTACTCAGCAATGGTAAGATCAAAAGATTTCAACAGAATATGCCTCAGTCAGACAAAATAAATATTTACACGGCAATATCAAGGTTATTTTCAACATGATCCAATTTATATAAAATATAAATTAAGGTGAATTTTGAACTGAAAAAAGTATCTGAAGTTATTGAAATTATTCAAACTATTTCTGTCTTTTTTGTACGGTATTGGCCTGATTGGTCCGACATTCTTAAAAAAATGAAATTCTTGAGCAAATACATGTGTTCCTTGTGTAATGCTAAACAAATAGAATATTTCATTATAAAGGTCATGGTGACCAATACCAACAAAGTAAAATATTGAAAGATTGATTTAAATTCTTAAGTTTACACAGCATCTAATGCTTAATTTATAAAATTGTTGACACAGTTTGCTAGCCCTGCAAATTTCAAATATTTACAAAAAATTTATGTCCTTCAAAAATACAATGGCAATAATATTATGATGGATTATTTCGATTTATCTGTAAAAATTTGAAATTCACAAATTAAATACAAGTATTAATTTAATATCTGAAGCCTTCGTCAATGTGTGTTTACAAACAGATGATATTATAAACCTTTCTTCAGATATACTGCAGGATATTATTACTGATTCTGAACGGCTCTATTAAGTATCTATCTTTTGGACTTATCTCCTTAGTCAACAGTCTATGAAAGATTCTATAATAAAGATTTTACATTTTTATATTGAGTTTTTTTCTTATATAAATTTGTACAGCAGGGCACTTCGAATTCTCCTGAGGGACCATCGCAAGCTTATATTACAGTGAAAAGTGTAATGCTCAATTTTAACCATGTCCACTGACCAGCATTATGATAACAGAATAGCCATAACAGAGTATTACTAAGCCTTCTTTTCTGCAACTTAATTTCTAACCTTTACCACTTCTTTTTTGAATTTCATTGTCGGGGCATATATGTTAAAACTTTCTTCTTAATTCATTATTTTCAGTCTGTCCACTAGAACCAATTTTTACTGTCCACAGACACTGCTGATGCTGCCAACTGTGCCATAACCATAAAACCGGCAAAGATTTTGCTGTCATATAAAAAGTGAGAAAAAATTTACACAAGTCTTCATTACCAAAAGTCAAACATGAAAGTCAGTTCAAACAGTATTTTGATGATTCCCAAAAACATCTCTATAAATTTGGAATGACTCTTGCCTGTAGAACTCGGACCCATTCACTTGACATTTTGGCATGCAGAAGTCTTGGTATAGGAAACCTTAGCACTAAGAAAACTCTCTGGTAACAAGTTGAATGGCACTTTGGGCAAAATCCCATTTCTCTTTTGTATCAGGCTAATTAATATATATTCTGATATGTACAAACTTTTTATCTACAAATAACGATGATATATTATTACTTAGATATCCCAGGTGATTGACCAATCAAACTTATCATTATAAAATCATAATTGACCTGTAATAACAGGGTTAAAATATAGCCAAACAATAGGTCTTGCTAAATTAGATCACTTGATCCCTTAATCATCCTGAAATGAATTCAAGATCCAAGTATACATCGTAATAAGAGAAAACTCTATATTATCTAAAATCAAAGGTTGAATTTGGACAAGCATAAATATCTATCTGAAATTAGAGATAGCTAGCTGTCATTTTCAAATAACATGAGGTATAGCAGTAGTCATTTGATTTGTATGGCACCTATCTTATGATCTAATGAACTATTGGATAAAATCTGGAAATGTTCAACCACTATCCCATTTTTGGTCAAAAACTTCAAGACATAACAAATTCAAGCTTTGCAGTGTTCATCAACCAGAGATATTACAAGTTTTTGTGGCGCAGAACCCAATCATAACCCATTTTAAAACTAAGCCCGAAGTAAGCATGGTCTCAAGATGTAAAGAACGATTTGCCATCTTGCAACGACTGACGTGTAACTAAGAAGATATCTTGTGTTGAGGCTGAGGCAAAATGACCATGTAGAAAACAGCAGTAACGCACTGTCCTTTACTGGAGTTTTGTGCCATACTCAATCCCATTTATTTTCATAATAAATCACTTACTGTATGGTGCCTTGTTTTTCAGGTCTGTACTTTTTCCAACTTTAACCTGCAAAAAATGTTGAAAAAAAAATTAATACATTAACAACACTCTTCAACTTACAGTGCATAAGATAATTTGCCAATCACACATACTGTATTTCTTGTATTAAGCGCCTCCACCCAAAATTTTGTCTGAAGATGAAATCCGTAAGCATCCCTTCAAACTCCTACTATGAACCGTAACTGCCATATCTATTTCATATATTTTCATCATTTATTTTGTTGTTTTTTTTTTTATCAATTTCTCATGTGTATTCTTGTTAGTATATCTGAGTTCCAGTTGTAAAGTATCGAGTTCATCACATCTTTCATTTGCATTTTGATACAAACAACAGATCAAATGTAACATACTTCTTTTTCTTTTCTTCAATGTGTCAAACATTTGGATAGATAAAGCAGTATGACAATGATTTGTATTATGTGCACTTACGAAAAATTGACCGTTTTCGTTTTAAGGGCTTTAGTTATTGAACTTGGTTTGTTTTGTACTTAATAACAACCTCTTTTTCAAATTTTCTGAGCACCCTGGGCACTTCATTCAAGGAAAACGGTGATCATGATGATGTTAAAACTGAAGTAAAATCTATGATTCAGAATGCAAACAACCATGGCTCTGAGTCTAGAAACATTATCCCCCCCCCACCCCTTTGGCATGACTTTTGTTAAAACAACTTACATACTAAGTTTGAACAAGTTATGAGTTAAAAAATTCAAATTGTAGTGTGGCCCGTGAATCTTCATTTCTTTGGATAATCTGAAGATTCTTTTTTTTATATAAGAGGTTCTCAAATTTGACAGATTTTATGCTGAACATAACTTAATAGTAAGTCTTCCACGGAAGACATGTGTCGCCTGCATAATAATGCAAAAAAGGCGAAGTTCAGTCAAACAGGAAGTGGGTATGCAAGAAATTCAAAACTCTATTACACGGTCCATACTGATACTCCATGCTAAATTACAGAAAGCTGTGATAAGTGTTTCCTGATTAAAATGTGACACAAATTTTTTGTGATGCTGATTGGTAAAAATATTCTAAGTTCCATCAAACAGGAAGTGGGCATGCAAGAGATCCAAAACCTTATTACACGATATATGTCCCCATACTGATACTCCATACTGAATTGAAGAAGGCTGGGATCTGTGGTTCCTGAGAAAAACGTCACAGAAATTTTCAAGATGCAAAAAATATTTGAAGTTCTGTCAAACAGGAAGTGGGCATGCAACAGATCCCAAACCCTGTTACACAGTATAGGTCCCCATACTTATACTCCATGCTAAATTGCAGAAGGCTCGGATACACGGTTCCTGAGAAAAATGTTACAGAAATTTATGTGACGCCGACGCGGACACCAACGACAATGATAGTGATCCCTATATGTCGCTTTTGCGTGAACACAGGCGACACAATGATGCAGACAACATCGCAGACGCAAGACAATGGATAGTGATCCCTATATGTCGCCACTGCGTGAACGCAAACAACACAATTATTTATATATCATCTTAGTTTTTGACATTTAGGCTTCTAATATTTTTTTTTACATATTTAATTGACTATCAGAATCTTTTCTCATCTTCGAGAAAAAGTGACGGTATAAACAACTCACTCACTCTGGCCCAATAAAAACACTGGTGTAATATCTATATTAAGGTAGTTCGATCCTAATAAAAATTTCAGACAGAATTTTTTTCTTTTAAGATATTTTGTAGGTCTTAACCTATATATTCAAAAAATAAACTAACAAGAGGCTCTCAAGAGCCTGTATCGCTCACCTGGGCCATGGCTGACATAGATAGTCAAAATAATCCAAATGTTTAATGGTTTCATTTTCAAGTTTGTTAATAGACATTGATGTTATATGATCCAAAATTAAACTATATTCCCCACTGGCAGCTANCTTGTCAGAGGGATCCTGTCATCCAAAGTGGCATTTTCTCATCAATAGACCATATATAGTGTGTTCTCTCATCTGAGATAAATTTGTTTAATGTACAGGAAGATATGAAAGTCAATGGCGTTTAGAATCTAATACTTTAAATACCAATGTATTATTTTCTTTCACTGATACTCGGGAAAGTGCACTTGTTCAAAAACTTATGATTAAATTTACTTCAAAATTTGAAAAAGAAATTTGTGGATATATAAGACATCTTAATATAGCATTTATATAAACAAGAAAGGAAACTCAAGGTCTTAGTTGTAATTTATTTCTGATCATGCTTACCATTCCAGAGCACCTTGTGATTCACTCTTGTTTTCATTTCGGGTGCATTTGATTTCTGTGCTGTCTAATGTTTTTTAAAATTTTTTGGTATAATGTTTGTGAAATGTGCTTGTCCTTTTTATTGCCTGTATACTTACAGATCAATATATTAAGCTTTCAAATTTTTATCTTGGTGCTGTGTGTGTGTGAGGCTTTTGAGAAGTATTAAGAGCCACAATTTTCAATTTGTTGTATCAAAGGTTTGACCCTCACAAATCAGCCAGCCAACAGACCCCTGCGAAATGTGACCATGGTTGACCATGGACAACCATGGTTAACCATGGTTTTAACAATTTTTGTTAAATGGGACACCATGGTTGACCATGGTTAACCATGGTCAACCATGGTCATGACCATGCTTAACCATAGTCAGTGGCAGTGGTTGGCTATGCTTATTATAAGAGCTTTATTCAATAGTTTTGAATATTTGTTGATGTTATTATGTCTGTTTAACTTGGCTCTGTTCATCTTCCCTAACCGTACAATTCCTCTTCACTCTTGGCACATACAAGTTAATAACACATTTTAAATATATAGTGTAACAGTAAAAACTTTTGATAAGGTGTACCTTGATTTTTAAATTTTGCAAAATTCTCACAATTTGTATTGTTTCTTTACTTTCGATGATTGATTTCACTCCAGTTGAATTATTTTGAATTATCATTAATAGGATTTCATAAATGATCTTATCTTTTTTTCAATAAATTACACTGAAACTCTTAAAACAAAGGGAGATAATTTAAAACTTGTTGTTTCCAAATATGTGGCTAGATATGCCAAGGTTGATTTTTGGAATGTCCAAAAATTTGATGGGAGTGAAAACATGATTTAAAAAAACTACGGAATTATTTGAATAACATTAAACTGAAATATAACAATCATAAGGCATGAAATGACATAAATTATGGTGAGCCTTTAGCAGAATTCAGAGGGCTATAAACTTGAAAGATTGAATATGGATAAACAAAGTGAAAGCACAGAGCATTGTGAAAAGTCATAAATAATATAATGAAAAGCAATTTATTTTATTGATAATTATGTTAATCTTTTATGCCTGTGTAATTGTGAATGTAGGCATGGTCAAGGATATTATGCAGGCATGCAGGTGCATAAATCACCCAAGGTCAAACCATGGTTAACCATGGTCATTGCAGACTTGACCATGGATAAGTCAGATTCAACCATGGTCATTGTTTTGGAAACCATGGTTGTTGATTGTGTGACCATGGTCAATATTATAAGCATGGTTAACCATGGTATACCATGGTCAGAAGCATGGATAACCATGGTTGAACCATGGTCAACCATGCTTTAACCATGGTCAACCATGGTTGTTCCTGCTTTATCCATGGTTGTTCATGGTCAACCATGGTCACATTTCGCAGGGGAGATCCTTGACCACCTTAATTTAGCTGGCTGTGTGATGCAGCAGATCATACGTATCATTCAAGATGATACCTCCAGATTTTGTGGGAGGATCACCCTGCTAGTGTTTTAGTGTTTGTGGCATTTTTTGTTCATTTCTGTTGTCTTTTGTCATATTGTTTCCTTTCGTATTGTTTCTTTATTGCCATGTTTTTGAATTTTTTATTCTAAATTAATTAAGGTTCTTAAATGAGACCATACTAAATATAAGTGATATCTTCCAAGAGTGTGAGAAATTCCATCTTTTCCCTACCGGTAAGTGAGACAAGGGTACACGAGGTAGAATTTCTCACAAGTGGAAGATACCCCAATCTCAGATTTCGGTCTAATGCAAGAACCTATTTCTTTTGGAAAATACAATGATGAAATTGAAGGAAAGTAAAACCTGCCATTCCTTGTAGATTTTCGATTGACGTTAAATAATTTGTGGAGTTGATTATAATAACGACTGTGATTTTGACCAAACTGCAACATTGGATTGGACTTGACCTGTGTAAGACAGCTTCATGCGACACTGTCTTGTATAGGCTGTCTTACACGGGAAACAGCCATTTACAGAAGAATAATCCTTCTTGGCTTGTTTGCTTTGTATTCCTTCATGTGTATTTAGCATTCTTTTGACTAATTTAATCCACATATATTCAAATGCCTGTCCCCTCCAGAGGTGTTTTTTCTCTAATTGCATATACATGTATTCATTTGGTTTGACACTGACTTGAACTCTTATCACTCATGGGCAAAACACAAAATCCATTACATACTACCAGAAATTATAAACAAATCTGAAAGTCTACAGAATCTGGAGCTGTCCATCAACCAATCAGAAGACAAAAATAATCACAGACAGTATTGGTCTCAAATAATCCAAAAAAACACTTTTGAATTGTTATTATAACCACACAATGACTTTCTGGTCAAGAGTTAAAAATCTAACAAAACATCGTAATTATAGTATGTAAACAACCGCTACTCTCTGCAGATTTTATCAGGTGTCAGAGTAGATGAAAACCCTCATTTTAGAAATTTACATTTTGTTATTATAAAGTTGAATGGCCTTTTGCTGTTATTCAAAGCTACATTAAATCTTTTTAGCAATTAAGATTGACCTATCTTGGGCAAATCAACACTTTCAATATAATTTCTCAAGTTTTTGCTTTGAAAAAATATGTCCATTAAGTAAATTGCCTATTGTCTATAGCACTTTTTGATGTACATTTCGTCACAATAATATGAATGAACTAGTTTGTTTGGAAACAAGAATTGATTAAAATCGGCCAAGATTTCAGGAAAAAAGTAGTTTTTCATTTCCTTTCTACTTGACTAAGAATATACACCAAATAAAAATTTCTTAATTGTTCTAGCATGCAAGAAAATGGTTAGATCTGCTTACAGGATTACCTCTATTCGTCTATTCTGTCTATTCGATATAACAAAATCTCATTTCTATTAAAATGTCAAAAACAACCAAACATGACTGATTAAGATACTTTTAATAATGTGTATAGAATTTCTTTTTACTCCCATAAAACAAATAATATACTTTCAGTTATATACCACCACAATCTAATTTGCAGGACTGCACTTGATGACAAACTTACACAATTTTATGCAGTACTGCAAAATCGTTTATGTGCTTTTAACAAATTATATAATAATTTTCTCCCGTCACTGTTATATTTGACCCAAAGTAAAACTTTGATGTAAAAATAGAATTGCTATGCAAAATTTTCTTTGAATCTGATGATGGTTTACTCTTTATTCAAGGAAAACAGGTGTAAACATACAAAATGATGATCTTCTGCTTTATAAATTCAAAAAGGGACATATTCTGTTATTTCAGTACAATTCTGTAAAATTTCTTTTGAGAAGGGAGGGAATAACCTTGCATCACTAAACAGAATTCTCCTGCAGAAGAATCAACATCTCTTAAACTGACGTGAAAGGGAAAATCTTTTCTGATCTTGGTGTATTGAAACATGATTTTACCATAACGACTAGAAATATCAAAAGCCAACTGCATGGCGATGGAATCTAGGATTTTTGTGATTACTTTAACAATCGCGATCATTAAAAACCTATCCATCAAAGTTATAATCTGTCAAGCGATTCAGCCATTTCATTACTTGACATAACGGAAGAAATCACAGGACCTAGAATACATAGTACCAATATCTTTAAATATCAATTTAGGAACGAATTTGTATTTGATCGCAGAGTGAAGTCTGGGAAGTGAGAGATCAAAATATGCAGCTGGCTGCGGTATAATCCAAATGGGAAAACCATTCATACTTTGCACTCAGTAAATGACCTGACAAATATTTAATCTGTATCAATGATATACAAAATTTACATGAAACATACATTCAAAACAAATCTACAACCTAAATACGGAAATGTGATTAAACACTGAATTTGGCAACCAAAATTCAATTGATATTTTCTCCCACTATCGTTAATAAACATAGGTAACCATGTTCCCGCCCTCTTTTTCTTCAATTTAAAACTTTAATAAAAATTCATTACATTTTTGCTATGGGAAGTTGGTAAAATCATTACAAAAAATTATGCTAATCTACATTTTGTAACTACTCTTTCTGACTAATAGATGCATTTATGTTGTTATTGCATCACTTCCTGTTTGCATTTCCTCTGAGTTAAGGTCATTAAGGGTTCATATAGGGGCAAACTGTTTAACTGCATCTGTAGGTGTTTTTATTAAGATATGATTTTTATTGTGTATTTCCCCAAAAGTCCAAGATTTAAAAGATTCAAAATCCATCATAAAGTGGAACAAATACTGCTGGAAAGTAAAATATCTTAGACTATTTTCCATGACAGATTTAAAAGTAATCATGAACTATAAGAATTTGGAGTTGGCTCAGACTTCATAGGACTATTATTGGTTGACATGGGGGCTTGTTTCTGAATCAGTGATCTCTTTATAGGACCATCAGTGGTTGATATGGGAGCTTGTTCACTTTATAAGGCTATCAGTGGTTGATATTGGAACTCGTTTCTGAATCAGTGATCACTTAAAGCTATTATTCGTTGACATGGGAGCTCGTTTCTGAATCAGTGATCACTTTATAAGGCTATTAGTGGTTGATATTGGAATTTGTTTCTGAATCAGTGATCACTTTATAGGGCTATCATTGATTGATCTAGAAGATGGTTTCTGAATCAGTGACCACTTTACGAGTCTATTATTAATTGATGTGGGACCTGATTTTTGAATTAGTGATCACTTTATAGGGCTTTTATGGATTGATATGGGAGATGGTTTCTGAATCTGTAACCACTTCACGAGTCTTTTATTAATTGATGTGGAACCTGATTTTTGAATCAGTGATCATTTTATAGGGCTAGTATTGATTGATATCGGAGCTTGTTTCTGAAACAGTGACCAATTTATGAGTGTATTATTAGTTGATGTGGAAGCCGTTTCTGAATAAGTATCTTCTGAATACTTTATAGAGCTTATTGGTTGACATCAGAGCTGGTTTTAATCAGTGAACACTTTTTTGGGCTATTTTTGATTCACAGCAGAGCTAATTTCTAAATTAGTGACCACTTTCAGGGTTATTAATAAATGGTTGATAATGGGTGCACGATTCTGAATCAGCTACCACTTTTTAGTGTTTTCGAGCTTGTTCCTGAATCGTGAGCACTTTATACAGCAATTATTGATTAATATCAGTGACCACTCAGTACAACTATCAATGCTTGATGTTAAAGCTCATGGCTATCATTTGTTCATATCAGGAGCTAATTTCGGAGGATTCATGACCACTATAAAGGGCTATAATTTATTGATATTGGAGCTGGTTTCTGAATCAGTGACCACTTTAAAGAGCTATTGTTTATTGATATCATCACTGATTTTTCTGAATAAGTGATAGGTTAACATTATTAATGTCAAATGTTCATATATTACAAAGGTTTAACAAAATAAACCAAACTCAAAACGTTTGAAGATCAATTTGCCTCTAAAGTTAAATCAAGTACATAACAATTACTTTCACATCCATTTCAAATGTGAAGCAGGTATAATGCTAACATACAGTAGATTATTTTGTATATTATTTGGGTCTTTTACACTGCTCTCAAGTTATCAAGTACGGCTTTATCTAATTTCAACCATAACAATAGCCCATGCCAATACACAGATAATTATTTATCAATTCAACATAAACCAAATGCTACCACCCGTTACGTGTGGCGGATACTGGAAAGAAAGTCGTGCTGGGTGAGCGACAATGTGCTATTTGACGATAACTCGAGTCATTAGACATTTAATGACATTGCATGACCTATTATTTATAAACGTTGCATGTTGAATTTATAAAATCTACCCTCTTGTAGCGTAGCAGTCAGACGCCAAAAATGCATGCTTCAGTGCCGTCAGTTAGATCTACCTGTACGATTACTACAAATTTAAGCTGGTGAGTTGGGTACTAATTAAACAAGTTTATTGATTGTTACAAAGTATGATTACATATTCCTGCTGATATCCGTTATGGCAGAAAATAGGATCAACTCAAATTTAAATGAACATCTTAATTGAAAAGCTGCTTCAGCAAACAACGACAGCCTCATCTACATACATGTTTAGCCATCCAAAACAAAATCATGCAGTTTTCTTGTTCCATCTAATAAATTTCATAATCCCAACGGAATTCCCTCTGAAATTTTGAGACAGGGATATTTCAAAACCACAAGTTGCTATATTTAGGAAAAAATATTATAATAATCATTCCCCAAGAATCGTAGAATGGTTTTTTGAAACCAGATAAAAAAAAAATTAAGCCAACACTCCATTTTGAATTTAAACATAATTATTATGTAATGTAATACACTACAAAGCCTAAAGACTTAAAACCCATAGAAGGGTCATAAAACTACAAAATTCATCGAAAGTAATGAACAATGAATGCCCTCAGGAAATTGCAAAAAAAAAATAAAATATTGTTAAAATGTTGCTATGAATCTGAGAACTGGAATTTATATACATGAATATATAAAATTTCAATTCCTGCAACCAGGTAAATTTAAAATACTAAAGAATATGGTATATCATATGTACCAACTTTTAAAAATACTTATGGGGGTTTCGATGGTCAGATAAAATTATTCCATGCATACCAGAAAACTACTGAGAGGGTTTGAAATCTACTCTCCAGTTGGTGTTTTTTTTTCTAGTATCTTCATTTCTTTGTGATTACCAAGCAAAAAAAAAAAAAAAAAAAAAAAAAAAAAAAA
>MJUU01034857.1:175171-193181 GCA_002080025.1 Modiolus philippinarum
CGTCATATAAATCAAGCAACAAAAACCTTGGGCACTAGAAGAAGACACCTTAAAAACTTTCATTACAAGGAAGGAGTAGTCCAATAAAAATGTGAGACAAAGTAAAAAAGCCTCATGACAAAAGGAAAGTGTTGGCAGGCTTACGACTTTGTCAGGCATCTCTTTCCCGACTGTCAAGTCTTACATGAAATCATTACATAGATCAATTAGTGTTTTTCATTCGTTCTCTTTAAATAAAAACGAGCCATTTCCTTCCTTCATTTTATCATTTTTCGATGCATTTTCATGGCTTTTTTATGTACTCACTCTTCAATGATAACTCAATGTAGCAAACAAACTCGCATCGGCTTTTTTTTCCCAATTAGTTGGCTTATATATTTGATAATGATCATATTATTTGTAACAACAAAAAAATTGTACATTGTTAACAAATTCATCACCATGACAACCCGACTGTAATTAATGAGCGATGACATAGTTGCATATGATAAAAGATTTTTCATTTCCACAAAATTAGATAAAATGATTAGTCCTATTTTGACACATTTGGCTCGGAAATGAATCATGCTTTTGTTCTGGAGTAGATGAAATCGGCTGTAATTACTATTCGTCATCAGCTTCAGGTAAAAGCGAAGGTAAAAATATATGCATACAGCTGATAGTTACAGAAACAGTTCCATCATAGGTAATGGCTTGCTTAAATTCAAACCACTATATTTTAGAAAATGTAGACAACAAAATTAAAAGTAGGCGAGACTGTAATGCATTGAAAGGGGTTGACTTTGAAAAGCACTGTTAATTTGCCTTTTAATGTGTTTTTTTTTAGTATTGGCATCTTTCACATTATTGTGTTGTTTTCCCAGAAAAAATCTAGAAAAACTAAAAAATGGAAAAATGTACTTAATACAAAACTATAATTGTGAAAGAAAAAGATCTACAGTGTCAATTCAAAATATGATTCTTTACAAACCAACCCATGAAAACATCACACTACCAGTATTTTGTTTTCAATTTTTAAACCAATTGTAATTCTGTAAGTTAAAGAGAAGAAATTCATATCCTAATGGAAATCTAGAAGGATAACTTTTAAAACTTAAACCAGAGAAAACATGCTTTTTTAAAAATACATGTAATTTTTTGTGTTTTTAGTTTTTGATTTGAAGTCATACTTTTTTAAAAGGACATGTAATTTTTTGTGTTTTTAGTTTTTGATTTGAAGTCATTTTGAAATAAGTTGAGGGATCTTGCCACAAATAATACATTTCCTAATAACAGGGAGACCTATCAATAACCATTCTAAAATATACATAATATTGAAGTTTTCACAAAATAGGTCAAATGCCAAGGCCAAGGTCACAAGGTCAAATATTCTAGTATAAATTTAAAGGACTTGCCATAAGCAATACAGATGTGATATATAAAAGCCGTATCACCTACCATTCATTAAGGTATATTTATTGGAATTTTTTTTTTATGCAGAAAACAAACAAAACACAGTGTTCCCTCTGCTCTCCCATTCCTCAAGGTTTAGAGTTCAAATGCCATTTGGACCAAAAAGGAGTGCCCGATGCCTTTTTGTATAGTGCCTGTTTTAAAGAGTGTCCTAATATAGCAAATCACATTGCAGGGACCCCAGACAGGTTATGGACAGGTGTCCGCTTCATTGAGGTGCCCGTTAATACAGGTTTGACTGTAATTCAAGATTACAATATCCAAAATTAGCTGCAATCTTAAATATTCTCTCCTTTATCATCCCAAGTTTTGAAATTGACAAGTGCTGTATAACTAGTACAAATAGTAAATAGGACATTCTTTTTTTTCTTTAAATTATCGGTCAATCCATCATTCTGACATCGAAATTTAAAGGCTTATACATCTCTTAAAACTTTGGTCAGTTTAACTGACAGCTCTTCTTTAACTCCTTGTAACACAAACCCTACCAATTTACAACAAAAATAACTTCTTAATTGAAACACAGTGATTCAGCATAAATGAAAGGAGTCAGAATAACAAAGACAATAGTTGTCTCCCCTGACTGGAGTCTCCACCAATCAGGCAGTGTCAAAGATGACAGCTTGGATTTGAAACTATGATGAATGAGGCATACAATCAGAAATAAAAAGATTCTCTGCTATTTTACCGATGCCAATTGAGGCTCTTCAAGGTTCCAAGTCAAAGATAAAATTACAAATGTCCCATCATTTTAATTCATTTCAAAATGAATAATTTCCAAGCCAAATGTCATTTAGTGTGAATATTATTTTTATATCACAATCACATTCATTTATATTTACGAAAGCGTCTTTTATCAAAATATCCTACAAGAATCCCAAAGATGAAGAGTGAAAGTTGTACAAATTGATCTAATGAAGGGTATTGCTAACTCATTTTCTTGATTTTTGACATGTCTGCATTTAGAAAGGCGACAAAAAACTTTTCAGCGATGCATTTGATCAAATAAATGCATAAAAAAGATTAACAATTTCAAACAAGCACAGTGCAAACAGGTAACAAAAAACTTCTTTGAAAAAGTTGAAATGAAACATACTGTTTCTAAATTTATATTAAAGTAGCTGTAGTTTAATTTCAGGTTAACTGGTTTCAGTTCTAACTCACAGTGTGTGTAGTAAGGTTACCAGTTTCCATTCTAACACAGGGTTAATGTAGTAAGGTTACCACAATTTCAGTTCCAGCTTGCAGTAGGTGTGGTAAGGTTACCAGCATCAGTTCGGAAACTGAGTAAGGATGCTAAGGTTACCAGCTTCAGTTTGGAAACTGAGTAAGGGTGCCAAGGTTACCAGCTTCAGTTCAGAAACTGAGCAAGGGTGCTAAGGTTACCAGCTTCAGTTCGGAAACTAAGTAAGGATGCTAAGGTTACCAGCTTCAGTTCAGAAACTGAGAAAGGGTAGCTTCAGTTCCGAAACTGAGTAAGGGTGCTAAGGTTACCAGCTTCAGTTCCGAAACTGAGTAAGGTTGCTAAGGTTAGCAGCTTCAGTTCCGAAACTGAGTAAGGGTGCTAAGGTTACCAGCTTCAGTTCCGAAACTGAGTAAGGGTGCTAAGGTTACCAGCTTCAGTTCCGAAACTGAGTAAGGGTACTAAGGTAACACCAGCTTCAGTTCTGAAACTGAGTAAGGGTGCTAAGGTTACCAGCTTCAGTTCAGCCATATAATAAGTTTTGTAAGATTACCACAGTTTCAGTTTTGAAACACAATTCTTCGCTAGCCAAGGGTTACGATCCGATATACCCTCGAGGGGGGATCGGATCGTAACACTTGGCTAGGGAAGATGAACACAATGGGGATAGTAAGATTACAAGTCTCATTTTCAACAAACAGTAGAAGTAAGGTCACAATTTTTTAATTCCAAGCTACAGTAAGTGTAATATATGAGGTGCCTTTATACTACTTATTCCTTACTAAGTACTTATTCCTTACTAAGTATTTTATATCATAAAATATTTTCTGATATGTCACATGGGTGATTAGCATGTACCACACTTTATACCTATACATGCACATAAGCATCAAGGTAACCATTCATGGTTCCGAGATAAGAAGATAGTCTCCACTCCCTTAGATATTGTTGCTACGTGCCACAAGCTAATCTGTTTCAGTTTCAAAATGGCAACTTGGCATCTAAACACCGTGTAAGATTCAGTAGCGAAAATACTAGAAAATATCGCCGTTTCATTCTTTCAAAATAGCGAATTGTCGTCAAAAAAGGTTCTCTAAAGAGATTAAACTATTTCCCATAAGAATATAACCATAATTTGAAGATTTCTGTTTCTGAGACACTTGGAACGATTCGTGTTGATGCCAAATGTTGGCGATCCGTGAAAAACACAAGTGTGGACCCAAATAGATGTCTCGCCCATCCCTACTTGGTCACAAAATTGATGCGAAAACTCACACTGCCTAAATCAGAAAACTTAACATGTTCGCTAGACTGTGAAATTAGATTAACTGACAAAAGCAATACAGCAGAGTGTCATGTATTACCCCAAAAAAAATGCTAAATATCAATGACCTACCACAGCTAGATACTGAAAAACTAAACAAGTTAACTAGACCGTGAAAATGAGGTCAAGGGCAAAAACCAAAATATCAGGCTGTCATCTTCCATCTAAGACAAACCCACATACCAAATATTATTGACCTTACATTAATACATACTAGGAAACTTAACATGATCACTGGACCGTGAAATTAAGGTCACAAACAAAACCCATATAGCAGACTGTCATATACTACCCAAGACCAACATATATACCAAATATCATTGACCTACCACTTATAGTTAATGAGAAAATGACCAAAGTACAAAAACTTAACATGTTCATTGGACCGTGAAATTGAGGTCACAGACAAAAGCCATATCACAGACTGTCATGCACTACCTAAGACCAACCTACATACCATATATCATTGACCTACCACTTAAAGTTACTGAGAAACTAAACAAAGCACATAAACTTAACATGTTCATTGGACCGTGAAATTGAGGTCACAGACAAAAGCCATATGACAGACTGTCATGTACTACCTAAGACCAACCTACATACCAAATATCATTGACCTACCACTTACAGTTACTGAGAAACTGAACTAAGCACAAAAACTTAACATGTTCATTGGACCATGAAATTGAGGTCACAGACAATAGCCATATAGCAGACTGTCATGTACTACTCAAGACCAACTTATATACCAATTATCATTGACCTACCACATATAGTTACTGAGAAAGTGACCTAATCACAAAAACTTAACATGAAAGTTTACGCCGCTGCCCCCGTCATACTTTGTACGAATATGTCTCGCTTTCTGCGCCTTTCGTCATGGGCGAGACAAAAAACTGAAGTCACACAAACTTCACATCAATGTTTCAGAATTATTTTTTCTTGTAAAATGGAATTTTTACTTTATATTTTATTTATTCATTTTGCAAAAATTTTAAGAGAACTGCCAATATTGATCCGAACATTCAATTTT
This sequence comes from Modiolus philippinarum, assembly GCA_002080025.1. Taxonomy (NCBI): domain Eukaryota; kingdom Metazoa; phylum Mollusca; class Bivalvia; order Mytilida; family Modiolidae; genus Modiolus; species Modiolus philippinarum. Next base: position 180,164 of record MJUU01034857.1, read on the forward strand.
GAGAGATTTGTGTAGGTCACTGCCACTGCATGCCAGTCATGAGGTGAAAAACGGAGGAAAAAGTTGAAAAGTTATGTATTTTCATGTGTGTCATTTACACAAAATAAAGGGCTACGCCGAGCGCAGCATGATACGACCGCAGCATGTCGACCACTGAAATTTCAACAAAAGTAGTTTAAAGTGAATGTGGACACAGTAAAGAGCTTGACACAATAATTAGATGGACACAAAAAGAAGCTAGACACAGTTATTAGCTAGAAACAAAATAGGGGAAAAACCCTTTTGATTACTTACTGATAAAAAACCGTAAGAGCTATGCAAAATATGTACTATCAACTAAAACTTTACATCCATAGAAATTCAAAGAAAAAATCCATCGAAATCTGATGAAAAATAAAGATATGACTTATTTAGAAAAATCACATTTTTGGCCCCTATGACCCCTTGTAGCTCGGAAACGGTAAGACCCACAAAAAATTTGTTGCATACTACTGAAAGCTTATATCAAGAGGAATCCAAAGAAAAAAATCCCATCGAAATCCGATGAAAAATAAAAATTCTACATAATCTGCAAATTCGCAATTTTGGCCCCGTTCGGCCCCTCATTGCTGGGAAAGGAAACAAGTTACCAAAAATCTAATAGCTGAGTGATATATTAATTTTTCGCAAGGAATCCATTGAAAAAAACTGTATCAAAATCGGACTTAAAATAAAAAAATTATTTTTTCTTAGATTTGCCCCAGTTGGGCCCATTTATCTTGTGAGTGGTACATGCTATGTGAAATACGTTGCATACTTCAGATTGGAAATTTCCTCAGGAGCACACTGAAACAAACCCCATCAAAATCCAATAAATAATAAAGATTCTACAGTCAAATATGTGAAAACACCTCATTTAACCCTTTTTTGGCCCCTAATTCTGAAATGGGTGGGGCAAAAACCTAAAGGAAAAAAATGTTTCTCAAGAATGATCCAAGAAACATCATACTAAGTTTTGAAAACAATCCATCCACTAGAACCAAAGTTATGCTGTCCACAGACACGAAAATACCTAATTTTACCCCTTTTTTGCCTCTTTTTCAAAAACGGGTTGGGCAGGGAACGCTAAATTAAAACCTGGGCTTAAGCTTGTGCCAACAAACATCATACTAAAATTTGATAACAATCCGTTCAATAGAACTAAAGTTATGCTGTCCACAGATGCTGACGCCGACGCTGACGCCAGCGCCATACCATAATACGACCGCAAAATTTTTGCGGTCGTATAAAAAATTATAAAATTTTCTATAATCCTAACCTGAGTTTTGATTACTGTTATTTTCCATTTACTATGTTGCGTAATAAACAAACAGTAAACTGTAGAATTTAACATCTTAATTACATCTCTCAGCATGAAATAAATAAAGCATTTTAATTAATGAAATGTTTTATAATTTGGTCCATGTTTTGTGTTTTCTTTACATGATGACTGCAAATTGTGTATATCACGTTCTTGTGTATTTTGATTTTCAAGGGGAAGGATTTTGGATGAAAAAAAATGTTTCAAGAGAAAAACATCTAATTCTAGATATTTTTTTCTACATAACATTTGTAAAAAAAAATATTTGTACCCTGCATCATAAAATTAACTGCACGAAATCATTTCACCAATGAGGTACCCAAATTGAGAAGTGAAGGGCTTGAAAGCGAAATATATTTTCATGAATGTTCACAAAAGTTTCTTTTTTTTTAGTATTGAATTCATCTTTTGAAAATATTTTTACACAATGAAGTTAAAAGAATTTGTTGTCGTAATTAAAAGATTGTTGGAACTACTATTAAAATATAAATTTGTACATTTTCCACTTTCACAATTATATATTTTGTTAATTCCAATCAAACAATAGATTTTAGTCTGTATATTTCATTATACAAACCAGGAAAAAAAAATTAGGCATACGCAAATACTTGTCCCCTCCCCCCAAATTACTCCTTGTGAAATAAAAAAGCGACATTCCATCATTCTTTCAAGTTAGCATAACTGTAATCATTTTTTACATGTTCCCGATACACATTTTAAAACAATTTCTCTTTATTCAAGGTATATTCATTAATTGTCCAACTTTCAATGCACTTCCCACAAACATCGAAAAGTTTGTTTGTGGGACAAAGATGGCGTCGAAGATTGACCTTCAGTAGCCAATTATAATACTGCAATCTGATTGGTCAATACCACTAAGACTGACACATCGAATTCATGAATTAGCTTGTACCCTCCATATGCTAGCATATAAATATGGATGAAACTGTACAGCACTTTGTGTTGGCACATAAATATTCAGGCTGCTGTGAAGAAATCCAAACTTGAGGCTGACATATATATATATAGTGTAAACAAGTCAATACTTTAAGCTTGCAAATAACAAAGTGGTAATCAAGTCTGTGCCTTTAGCCATTAGCCCTATATCAAGGACTAGTAAAATCATTCTCAGACGAGTAAAAATTTCAAGCCACTAGCCTGTAGGGCTAGATAATTTTTTTTTCTTTTTTAATAAAGCATTTTCAGTAAGAGCTAGATTAAATTGAGTTCTGGCTAGTAGTACATTGAATCTTACTAGCTCCTCTGGGCTAGTGAATAAAAAAGTTTTTGGCAATGAATAAATCCAAACTCTATGATGGCACATAAATATTGAGACTACTGCAAATAAGTCTACACTTTGCCTTGGCACATAAATATTGGCAATACTGCAAACAAGTTCACATTTTGCACTTGGCCACTGCAGTTAGCAAGAACATGTATACAACACTGTGTGCTTGCACATAGATGATAATTTACTTAGGTTAATTTAATTTAATGCTTTATTTATTTAATGAGCCTGAGGGCTACAAAGTTGCTCTCCTCCACATAAAGATAGACAAGACAATATAATACAAGACAAAATACATTACAAATACTCTTTCGCACACACTCACGCAATAGACAACAAATAATAGTAAATAAAAACATACAATAATATATATCAGAATCTTTTACTATTTTCAACTTAGGTTAGCAGGAATCATTTTGTACTTGCACATAAACATAGAGACTACTTTGGGCTTGTAATACATTTCTGAATGTAAACTAGAAGTGGGAGCAATAGTAAACAACAGCTAATCCCCTCGCCAGATGTCAAGAAATAATGGTCATAATAACCCTAAAATAAAGATAAATGAATGTTAAAGGTACATCCACTGAACATTAAGATCACTGATGTGTAATATGTAGTATCTCGGATATGAACATTAATGGAGACTGTAACCCAAGTCAGTCGAGTGTAAAATGTAGGTCAAAGAGACCCAATTATCATCTGAAGCTGCAAGACTCTCCAAGATGTATCCACTGATCACAGATGTTTGATGTGACACATGTAGTATCTCAAAATATATACCTCAATGCAAACTATAATCTGAGTCATTGAAGCATAAAATGTAGGTCAGACTGACCCAATTATCACCTGAAGCTGCATCACTCTCCAAGACGCATCAAAGGACCAAAGATGATTGATGTGCCACATGTTGTTTCTCAGATATGAACTTTAACAAAAAATTTAGCCTGAGGTTTGGACGAACAGACAGACAGTCTTGGACGGATGGGCAATATGCTATTATCCCCTCCCAAACTCCATCGGGTGAGGGAAAATAAAACTACAGTTTCACATAAGACTGCCATGCTCATACAAATACAACCACCAAGGATGCAAGAGCTATCCTGAGTTGTAGATGATTGCCACCATTACACATACACCATACCTTTCATTCAGTTACTTGATCAACAATCATGATAATATAGAGCAACACCTTTTACGCTGGACCAGAAGTTTGATTTAGAAAAAGGTTCAGATTAAGACAGGTGTAATTCGATGCATAGAACATGAGATCAAAAGCATCTGATTTCAAGTTAATCTGGCTTCAAATTAGAGGACGTCCATTACAAAGCAAAGCTTGTTCAAGGGAAGGGACTTACAATACGACACCAAACAGACCTGAGAGAATATGCGAGAAGCTGAGGAATCACATGTACAGTGTTTTTTTTCAAATTTTGGTGTGCAAACCAAAGATAGCAAGTTATTTATGCTCTGTGAAAATTTGAATTTAGGTGTAAGCTATAAGATCATTGCATCAGTTTGGAAATGTCCAATTTTTTACATCTACATGCCACCCTTAAGCTTTCTGTAATTGTTATCTTGTTAAAAACAATATACAATAGACAAATCAACTATTTACAATTCAATTGACACTGTGACGTGAAATTAAACATGGACCATTAAAAACATACAACTTCAAAGACAATTTCCAATTTAACAAAGTCAATTCGAAACCTTTATGTAATCTTTGTAGCACAATCAATATTTTGATTTCAAATAACTTTACATAAAGCCGGTCAATAGATCAGCTAGAAAACAAACTTCAGTTTTCAATATTACGTCTTAAAAACATAATCTTCTGACCTTCTCCCAAATTACCTTATTTTGTCACGAATATTGTCTTTTCTAGTTGAGACATCAAACGATAGTCTTGTTAGAAAGGGGTTGACCCCATGACTTTTCAAATATTCATATTCACACTGCATCTATTGGCAAACAATATCTATTAACGGGAAAAATCAATTTAAAGAAACTTATTTCGCACCAGAAAGCATGTTTTGTTTACTGAAGTAACAAACATTTGCACTGAAAACTTACCGAGCCAGGTATTCACTTAATACAGGAAGTGGGTTCTACCACGTCCGTTGACAATCTATTGGAATTTCATTAACAAGATCTGGCAACTTCACAGACATCAAATAAGGAAACACAATCAATAACGATCATTTCAAATAACGTATTATTGATCGTTTGTACATTTTATAACAAAAAATATAATGTAATACACAAAAAAGTCTGCCTGACCTTTAGGATATAACTTTTTATGCCTTTACCAATTTTGGACAGAATTGGAAAAGCAAGAATTTCATGAATTTATAATAGAAATGTCACATGCTAAGGCATCAATTCCTCATGAAAAATCATAAATTTACCCCAAGAGATTTGGGGCTTCCATCAAGATCTATTTTTGTAATGAAAACAGAACAGTCTGGATTGGAATAAATTTTCAACATTTTTGCATGAGAGATCAAGTTCCTACCAATCATTGTAGAATATCATGATCATACTATTTATCTGATGTGCAACATATTTTGATAGATTTGTAAGCAAAAAGCACAAAAAAATTAATGTTTCAAATGACTTGTAATGTCTTTATCCAGGTTTTTTTAAGCCAGTAGAGGAGGGCCAATCTTTAAATGCAATGCTACCTTGAAGAGGCACGGTAAGATTCCATATACAATCATAGGTTGTTTGTCATTATGCCTGATATAAAAGTAAGCTGTGTCAAGTGTTCCAGCTGGCAATGTACCATCTAGCACTGATGGCTGTGTTGGTGTGCCATCTAGCACTGTTGGGATGTGTTAGTGTGTCATCTAGCACTGTGGGGATGTGTTAGTGTGTTATCTAGCACTGTTGGGATGTGTTAGTATGCCATCTAGCACTGTTGGGATGTGTTAGTGTGTCATCTAGCACTGTTGGGATGTGTTAGTGTGTTATCTAGCACTGTTGGGATGTGTTAGTGTGCCATCTAGCACTGTTGGGATGTGTTAGTGTGTCATCTAGCACTGTTGGGTGTGTTAAGTGTGCCATCTTGCACCGTTGGATGTGTTAGTGTGTCATCTAGCACTGTTGGGTGTGTTAGTGTCTCATCTAGCACTGTTGGGTGTTTTAGTGTGCCATCTAGCACAGTTGGGATGCGTAAGTGTGTCATCTAGTACTGTTGGGTGTGCTAGTATGCTATCTTGCACCATTGGGTGTGCTAGTGTGCTATCTTGCACCATTGGATGTGTTAGTGTGTCATCTAGCACTGTTGGGTGTTAGTGTACCATCAAGCACTGTTGGGATGTGTTAATGTGTCATCTAGCACTGTTGGGTGTGCTAGTGTGCCATCTAGCACAGCTTGCTGTGACAGTGTACCGTCTTGTACTGTGGGCTGTGTTGGTGTGCCATCTAGCAATGTTGGGTGTGTTAGTTATCATCTAGCAATGTTGGGTGTATTAGTTATCATCTAGCAATGTTGGGTGTTTAGTGTGACATTTAGCACAGCTGGTTATGATAGTGAACCATCTAGCACAGTTAGCTGTGTCAATGTGCAATCGAGCAAAGTTGGCTGTGTTAGTGTGCTATCAAGCATTGTTGGGTGTGTTAGTGTGTCATCTAGCACTGTTGGGTGTTAGTGTGCAATCTTGCATTGTTGGGTGTGTTAGTGTGTCATCTAGCACTGTTGGGTGTTAGTGTGCCATCAAGCACTGTTGGGATGTGTTAGTGTGTCATCTAGCACTATTGGGTGTGCTGGTGTACTATCTTGCATCGTTGGATGTGTTAGTGTGTCATCTAGCACTATTGGGTGTGTTAGTGTTTCATCTAGCACTGTTAGGTGTTTCAGTGTGCCATCTAGCACAGTTGGCTGTATCTGTACCATTTAGCACAGTTGGGTGTGTAGGTGTACAATCTAGCACTGTTGGGTGTATTAGTGTACCATCTTGCACTGGTGGGTGTGTCAGTGTGCCATCGAGCACAGTTGGCTGTGCTAGTGTGCCATGGAGCACTGTTGGTGTGTCAGTGTCCCATCTAGCACTCTTGGGTGTGTCAGTGTCCCAGCTAGCACAGTTAGCTGTATCAGTGTGCCATCTATCACTATTGGATGTGTCATCTAGCAATGTTGGCTGTGTCAGTGCGCCATCTATCACTATTGGATATGTCATTGTGTCATCTAGCAATGTTGGCTGTGTCGGTGTGCAATCTAGCACTCTTGGGTGTGTCAGTGTAGCATCTAGCACAGTTGGCTGTGTCATTGTGCTATCTAGCACTGTTGGGGTGACAGTGTGCAATCTAGCACTCTTGGGTGTGTCATTGTGCCATCTAGCACTCTTGGGTGTGTCAGGGTGTGCAATCTAGCACTGTTGGCTGTGTCAGTGTGCCATCTATCACTATTAAATGTGTCACTGTGTCATCTAGCAATGTTGGCTGCGTCAGTGTACAATATTCCACTGTTGACAGTATACCATCTTCCATCTAGCACAGTTAGCCGTGTCACTGTGCCATCTAGTACTGTTGAATGTGTAACTGTGCCATCTAGCAAATTAGCTGTGTCAGAATACCATATTGCACTTTTGGTTGTGGAAATGTGTCCATCTAGTACTGATGGTTGTGTCAGCTTGCAATTTAGCATTATATGCATCTAGCATATCATAGGCTGTGTCAGTAAGCAACTGCAAGCTACCATGGGCAGATGTGTCAGTGAATCATCGAGTACTTTTGATTTTTCCAGTGTGCTAGCTTGCACTTTTGGCTATATTAATGTGGCATTTAAGCACAATAGGCTGTTTCAGTGTGCAAGAAAGTACCACAAGATGTGACAGCCAGCATTATAGGCTGTTAGTGTGCCAGTCAGCAATATAGAGCATCTTGTGTTCAAGTTATCAATACAGTTCAGAATTCCCTGAATAAAAACAAGTGTGCATCATATTGCAAGGCAATACAGAAGTCCCCTACCGGTGGAATGAATCTGTGTTATACCAGCAAACCTATTAAAAAAAAAGTTTTCCGAGTCCAAGGCCCATAGCAAATAATAGCTCAATATCTGGAAAAGTTTAGAAAAAAAGTACGGAAAACCTATATTTAACAAAATTTTCTAAGTCCAAGGCCCATAACTCCGTAAAATATCAATGGACCGGAAACAAACTGAAACTTGATCTGTAACTCATAGTGGTAGACTCACATAGCAAATATTAGCTTAATATCTGTAACGGTTTACAAAAAAGTCCGGAAAACCTATATTTTACCAAATTGTCCAAGTCCAAGGCCGAAAACTCCATAAAATATCAATGGACCGGAAACAAACTGAAACTTGATCTGTAACTCATAGTGGAAAACTCACATAGCAAATATTAGCTTAATATCTGTATCAGCTTAGAAAAAAGTCTGGAAAACCTATATTTTACCAAAATTTTCTAAGTCCAAGGCCCATAACTCCACCCAAAATCCAGGAACAAGGACCAAACTCAAACCTGATCTGCAACTCATAGTGGTAGACTTACATACCAAATATTAGATAAATATCTCTTATAGTTTGGTAAAAAGTCCAGAAAACTGAGTGTGACGGACTGACGGATGGACTGACAGAGTGCAAACCTAAAGTCCCCTTCGGCAAAGCTGGTAGGGGACTAATTAAGGCTTCTTTGCATTGTTATTCAATATGCTTGGTATGTTTCATATTTGCTCCTAAAAGGCAATTTAACTGCTTGAAAATTTCTTTAAAAGTGTTTTTATGATCTAATGGCTAAAATTTTGAATTTTTTTCATATTTGCCTATTTGACAGCATAACAGTAAAGAATTATAGTCAAAACCATTATAGTGAAACCATTCATTAACGGGTCAATAGATCACCGATAATTAATACAACGATTTTACTGAACAGCAAATAAGAAAGAGCTATAATCCACATATCCAAAACACCATTGTGATATCGATGCAATTGATATTTCTACGCTGCACAAAAATTCGAAGATTACGCCATCTGCAATGTGTCGATTTTCTCACAGGAAACTAAGATGAACATTCAGAGAGGTTTATTTGATATTTTATTGATTCTATTAATTCTTTCCTTCCTAAAATAAATACTGCTTCAAAATCTAAGCCCAATCTAAACTGGCAAGCCAATTATAGACAGTCTTATGGTTTTTCCCGAGACAACACATCTGTGCGGGTATAACTATTATTTAATTTGTCAGTTTTGTCCAGTAAATGCTGAAAATGGATTCATTAAGATTCTTCTATTTCATTATACAACACAGATCATATTTTCTATGCATTTTTACAACTATGAATAATATATATATATAGCAAACAGGATGTCTGTTATTTTTCAATGATATCAAAATTCTTCAATACTGTATTTCAAATTTTAATGTACTTTGAATTCTATATTTCTCTATTTGTATTCAAATAAGAATAGTTTTAGTAGTGCTACTGAGTCATACTCACGAACCAAATACTGCACAAGTAGACAAATTTAGGTGTTGTTTGCAGATCTATGGATCGTTTCCATCATATCGAATAGAAAGCCTGGATAAAAACTTTATGACTATATTTCTGGAAAAATATTATGAGAAAATTAATTAATAGATTTTCATCCCCACCCGCTCAATCTTTTTTTTTTTTTTCAATTATTCAGAATTTTTTTTTTCAATTCCTATCAATTTTAGTGAAAATCAGTAAAAAAAAAAATAAAATAAAACCCTCCCACCCACCCCAGATTTTTTGTTACAGGTGGATGAGGATCTACAAATTAACCTGCAATTTTACTGCACAAACATGGTTTGACAATACCTATATCATCTAAGTAATCAAGAGTACCTTAAGATGCCTGAATTTACTTGTCCTCCAGTGATTTATTTTGGTCCAAAATTAATATAACTTGTTGAAATTTTCCAATTTTGATAGCTCAAAGGTCTACCTATTTATAAAATTTAGTAGTCCTTCTGCAAACTTATTCTTGCTTTTTACTAGCATCAGGCTGGAACACTAGTACTAATGTCAAACACTGTGTACAGTCCACATAAAAAATTGTAACCAAAACCTACAAACCTCAATCAGTCATTAAACCTTGGTCCATGATTCAAAAACTGTGGACAGACAGACGGACCAAAACATCATTCTTCCTCATCTCAATGTGTAATGCTGTGGAAGTACTTTTATTCGTGGACACCAATTTTTGTGGTTTTGATAAAGAGCACTATTTCATGTGTACTTAAATTCCTTGTTTCTGATTTTCTGCTTTAAAACTCTTGGGAAAACTTGCATTTCTTTGGGAACTTAATTTTGGTTTTGACAAACAACGAAATCCATGAAATTTGGAACCCCGCTAATAATAGTACTTTCACAGTTTCTAGGTATAACCAAAAAGTCAAAATGAAAATTCAAAGAAAATACATTGAAATATATTAAACATTCTGAAAATGGAACACAGCATAACATTTGAGCATTTCTTGAGTATCAAACTTAGGGTCTTCAACACTTGAGCAGTGTATTAAATGACAATGTTCTAAGAAAATTGTATTTTCTGGGTTTACTTTCAGTTTAAAATGTCTTTAACATCAAACACCAACATAAAAGCTCTACTCTTAAAGTAAATTTTAGTGTGAGCCTAAAACAATACTTTATAAGGAATATATGTTGTTTCTGGAATAAAAAAATCTGCATTAACTCTTGAACTTGCAGTTATAAATTGTAATTGGAAATGCCAGTAACCAGATCTACACATCTAATGCACAGAGAAACTTAATATACGATAATTCCTGGCAGTTTTTACATTGTAATGGATATAATGAATAAAACAATAAAAACACGACTTTTATTGGAATTTCTTGAAATTGAAATTTGATATTATAAATTATTCATTCACAATATTTTATTGAAATCTCCAAGAAAGAAAATCCAAACCAGATACAGCAAGCAGTTTCATAAAGAAACACAAGATGAGGCTCTAAAAGGTATATGTAACTATGACAAAATGGCCTGGAGGAACCTGGATCAACATAAATGTACTAAAGGTTTTCATGAAAAAAAGTGGACTTGAAGAAAGAATAACTACTAGTCAAGAAGGCAGCGCTTTGTGTAGTTCAATGGTCCTTGCATGCCAAAATCTTACACCTCTTTCTAATTCTGCTTTACAGAAATCATGCTTAGGGTAACTGTCAGGATACCTTGTATCCAAATTTAAAGATTTCTATTTTTCTCAATTAGTTCACTATAAACAGCAAATCAAGAAAATATTTCAAATACCTTTCCTTTAACTTAGTGTAAACAATAAACAACAACATGACAAACTGAGGGGGATTATATGGCAGATGTTACCTGCCACTCCCCTAAATTCCTTTACATATGTTCAGTTTACATATATTTACATCCTGTGTTAATCCCAGGTTCTGATTTAGTTTACACTAAAAAGCATGACTGCCCAAACATGAGGAGTCCATTTCCAAGAATAAGCCTCCCTGTTTTGACCAAGAATGAGCCAAAAACTGTCTAAGCATGAATCGGAATCTGACAAAGCATGAGCCACAAGTTAAGCGAGCATGACCTCAAGTTGACCAAGGAACCACAAGCTAACCAATCATGACCTTTAATCTGACCAATCTAGTTAAGCATTACCTCAAATATGAACAAACATGAGACACAATGTAACAAAGCATGGACCTCAAGTTGAACAGGTAGGAACTGTAATCTGGCCAAGTATGAATCTTGATTTTTGGTTCCAAAATAGTATTTTTATAAATATTTTCCCCCAAAATCCCTTAAAATTCAAATTTCAAAGGCATTCTTAAAAATCTATACAATGTTCCATAGTATTGTATACTCCTATCCTTTAAAAACAGATATACAAATGTACTGTAAACATAGTAATTTCCACAGTATTAATTTCTGCTATTTTCGCTGCTGACAAAAGCCTGCGAAAATTAGTACTCACTAATATCTCAGAAACAAACAGCAAGTACTTATATATTCCTAAAAACCGCAAAAATTGATACTGTTGAACATATCACAGTTGGAGAAACTGAAAATTAGCAACCATGAAAATAAGTACCGGTATGTTTATATTTTCTTTAATAAATAATAATTAGCTGAAGAAAGTTTGTATTTTCCAGAAAAACAGGATTGCTTATGACTAAATATGGAGCCTCACCATGGTTTCCATCTTCCACAGTAGGATCAGCTCATTATTTGATGTATCCTCCAATATTATTTTGATTAAATCCCCCATAAAACAAGACAATTAATTTCCTTACAACTCTCATTTTTATGTCATTATCTATTTGCAGGGTAATAAAAAGTGCATTTCTTGTTTCTATCATCTTTGGTTTTGTGTTTGTATCAATAAGTACTATACATCTGATATGTAGCATGCAACTATAACAGGCAAATGGATATTATGGAAATACAGTGAGACTAGTATAACCAGACCCTGATTAAACCCAAAATCTGTCTTAATGAAACAAAATCTTGTAATCTTTTGTATCTATTTCTATTTATTTTTAACCTGTTTAAACTGAACACCTGTCTAGTAGCTTCATAACAAATGCTTCGTTAAGGCAGGTTTCACTGTATATATCTGGTTAGTTTTAAAAATATCATGGATCATTGTTTGAATGATTGTACAGAGTTTAACAGCATTTTCAGCATTAATGCAGGGCACAATTTTTTTTGTGGCATTATCTCCATAAGAAGTTCCACCACTGACAAAATTCTAAACAATTTCAGCTTTGAAGAAAAACACTATGGAGTACTGCAAATGAAAATACTGGAATCTTTTTGGAAGAAATTTACATGTTTGACCAAAACAAACAAATAACTAGATTTGCAATTGCAATCAATAGCTGATGTTGCCCCTGGCTAGGCTGCCATCATAATTCTATCTTCTTTGCAGTAACAAAATCTACCTATCTAAGAAATCAATTTTTGTTGAAATCTGTCAAAACTAGAATACTGACAAAGTCAGAAAGGGCCCCGCCCCCTTGTGTGTCCCAAAAACCTGACTGTGGAATTTCATGGAACTAAGATTTTCCTCAAAAACAAAAGGGTTCTTCCTTTGATCAGGACCAACCTTGTGTATATCATATAAATCCCTGATGGGAATTTTAATTTATTGTACGATGTACAGCTAATTCTCAAAATATGCACTTTTTCATATAAAAATGAAGTTTTTTCCAAAAAATCATTTTCAGATTTTCCACAAAAACGAAAGGGAGCTTCCTTTGGTAAAGTTCAACCTTGAGTATCAAAATCATTAAAATCCATGAAGGCAATCTTGAGTTATCGTATGACATAGAGCTAATTCTCAAAATATGCACTTTTTCATATAAAAATGAAGTTTTTTTCCCAAAAATCATTTTCAGATTTTCCACAAAAA
>MJUU01034858.1:0-12274 GCA_002080025.1 Modiolus philippinarum
TCGTCTACCGGAATCTCGTTCACCAACAGGGCGTAATTTTTTGACAAATGTTGAACAGTATCTGGCAGATCATTACCACATCCAAAATTGCTGCTAGGCAGGAACAATGTTTAAAATTGGAACACATTCAAAAATCTCAGAACTAGAACCAGGCTTAGTCAGAATAGTCTTTGATGGTTTCTTTCCAAAAAGGGTATCTGGCATGTCTTTCCTCATCTAAGATGACTGCAAGCGAGGAAAACAGTTTAATATTGGACTTATTAATGGAAAATTTTCTAGTTTAATAGCGACCAAACTTAGTCATAGTGGTCCTTCCATTGTCTCATCTGAAAAAGATATCTGGCAGGCTATTACCTCAACAAAGATGGGCACCAGTAAAGAACATAGTTAAACACTGGACCCTATGGATAACACATTGAAGGATTTTCTCAGAAACTACTTGTTCAATAAGAACCAAACTTAGTCACAATGGGCCTTTGGTGGTCCCTTCTAAAAAGGTATCTGGCAGATCGTACCTGATCCAAGATTGCTACCAGGGAGGAATATAGTTCAACACTGAAGTCCTTTAAATACATTCAAAGATCTTTCCAGAAACTGCTACTAGTATTTCAACCGAACTTAGCCACCATTGTCCTTAGATGATCCAATCTGAAAAGGGTATTTGGAAGGTCTGCTTCACATCAAAAATGGCTGCTAGCGGGGAAAACAGCTAATCATTTGAACACGACACCCTATGGAAAGCACATTCAAAGATTTCCCTCGATACTAAAAGTCCAATTACAATCAAACTCAAATCAAGATGTTCCTCCGAGTGTTTTCTGCAAAAAGGTGTCTAACATGTCTGCACTTCAGTCGAATCGGCTGCTAGTAAGGAACTTAGTTTAACATTGGACCTTTGAAAATTTTTGGCACAATGATCCTTTGATGACCCCTCAAAAAAGTATCTCTCAAGGCAGCACCTTATATAAGAATAGCTTATGACTAGAGCCTGTGGAAAACACAATCAAAGAACTTCTTCTCGGAAATTGTTATTCAGCTTAAAACCAAACTTAGTAAAAATTTTCTTAGATGCTCCAATCTGACAAAGGCGTTCATCATGTCTGTATTTCATCTGAGATGACTGTCGGTGAGTAACATAGTTTAATCAACCTTGGATCATATGGCAAATACATTCATAGATCTTCTCAGAAACCAAGAGTATCCTACATCCGTATCTCGTCCAAGATGGCTGCCAAAAGAGAACATGATCTAACATTATTCATAGATCTTCTCAGAAACCAAGAGTATCCTGTGGGTCCGTATCTCATCCAAGATGGCTGCCAAAAGAGAACATGAACTAACATTGGACCCTTTTGTGAACTCATTCAGGTAAAAAGGAAGGAATTGAATAAGGGAACTGTGAATGATAGAAAAAGTAAGGATTGGTTGTGCTACATGATAAGATGTAAATTAACCAAGTCTTTCACATTTTATGTCATTTACTCTTTGTAGTCTTTCATTAAATAATTAAAATATGTTTAGCACTTCACAGTAATTTTTGGCGATTTTTTATAAAAGATGGATTTTTCCCATCCTATGCAGACACTGAACTTTAAAGGGGGTCTCCACTCTTCTATAAATCTCAAAAAGAAGGCGGTCATGCATATATAAACTTTTTATTTTTAGAGGTGCCAATAAAGGTTCCTGAACAACAAGAATAGTTTTTGATCTGATCATTGTTAGAAAGTATAATTAGCATTGTGGGAAATGGGAAATAAATTCCTTCCTTGTTCCCTTCAACAATCTTCTTTTCATAGCCTCCTTGTTCAGTTAGAACCAAACTTAAGCGCAGTTGTTCTAAGATGGTCCCTTCTAAAAAAGTATCCTGCAGGTCCGTAAGTCATCCAAGATGGAAGCTACCATGGAACTAGTTCAACATTGGAAAATATGGAAAAAACACTCTTCTTAGAAACTACCAGTCCAATTAGAACCAAACTTACTCAAATAAGTCCTTACTAAAGGGACATACTAATTTAGCATTGGACCGTATGGAAGCATGTTCAACCATTTCGATCTCTAAAAGCAATCATTTCTATCGGAACTAAGCTTTCTCACATTAGTCCAAATGTGGTCCCCTTCTGAAATTGATGTCTGTCAGCCATGGTCCAGGTAAGCCTTTGAGGGCCTCTTTGATTTTCTATCTACCATGTAAATTGTATTTACTTTCCTCTATTATTGCTTCCAAGTAATACAAAATTCCAGGATCATTAGTGAACTTTGTATGTCTATGTACTGGTAAGTTTTTAACCAGATTTTACCAAGTTAAACTGAATGGTGATGTACTGCAGACAGCCGCACCACTTAGTAAGCACACCCCAGAATTTTATGACAATTTGTATTTAGCAAAGGTACAATATATCAGTGTGCATAGGACTGAAGATTTTCCAGGATAACGTATGCCTCTTGGAAAGTCCTTTGAGACTATCCAAGCAAGGACAAGTCTTTGTTAATCCTAATGTATGGATTTAAACCAATATGGCATGCATGATTCAAATTACTTTTGAAATGCACCCAATTGTTCTTTCTCATGTATTGATCTGTTATTCAAAATGGCTACAATGCAGGATAAGATGCAGACTTTCAAAACTTCTTTGAAGGGGACCATTGAGACCAGGCTTGTTTCTGAAATAGCCAAGAAGCTTCATAGGAAAATATCTCTACATGTTTTCCCCATAGATCCAATGTTTAAAGATGTTCCATGCTGTCAACCATCTTACATACAGACCTACTAGACAACTTTTATTGAATGTGACTATTGTGATTAAGTTTATTCTACACAGCACAGTAGTTTCAGAGGAAAATCTGATGTTAAACTAATTGGCTCTTGAATGGGATGCAGACCTTTGAGAAATAAGACCATGGATGCCATGTGAAGGCAAAGGTTCACCTTGGCTGTAGCCAGGTTATCATAAAATTATAAATTCATTTTAAGAATGAATATTTGGATCAATGTAAAATAACAGACTGTCATGTACTTTCCACATTGTTCCATTGCTTTATTTTAACATATTTTTGCAGAGACTTGTCTCATTTACATTTACTCCATATCCCTCCATTGCTTATTTCATCAAAATCCATACTTGCACTACAATATAATCTTTGCAGAAGGTATCAAGGAAAGGTCAAATTTGAGTTATCAACCCTCCATGGCGTCATACAATTTTTTTTTCAAAATCCCTCTTAAAGGTAAAGGGGAGTTGAGCTTACAAGAAGTGAGGACACACAGACAGATAAATTCCCACTAAACTTTTGTATACCATAAAAGTAATATCTTAGGCTGGGGAAATTCTTATCTTTACTTTTGCAAATATTCTACATCATTATTAATTATTTTTTATATGAACACAAATATAATCTTATGATGTCATATTTGACTCGTTTTCATGACATATTTTTCATCCAATTTTTATTATGATGACTGTTTTTGGGAATAAAATGTGAGGCTACTGTTTTTTGTTTTGTTTTTTTTTTTTATATAAAAAGAGATAATGATATCTTATTTATGACCTCCCTTGGTCATTTTTTCATTTTTCCATTTTTATCAAAAACTTATACAAATTGATATTTTTTAAGAAACATTTACATACTGTAAAACCGAATATTTGACATGTTCAACCGTTTTTGCCCAATGTAAATATACAAACCATTTAGTTTTTATACTCAAACCTGTAACCACAAACGAATCATGAGGTCAAGAATTCCTGTGGTAAGTATTTACTTTTCAAATTGCTTCACCAATTTTACAATTTTAATCGAAAAATTGCAAGATTGGTTCAGCAATCTTTTACTTCTTTCACTCCAGTTGTGTTACCAATTTGGTGAATCGATGGCACAATAGCAATGGAAAGAGGTAAAAAAAGCATTTTGGATAAGCACAGTAAAAAATTCAAATTCAATAAATCTGTCCCCACCGTCAGTTTGTGACATGTATATCTTTTGTTGTGCAGTTTCTGTGTAAAATAAAACACAATGTCATTAAATGTAGATGAATACAGACAAAGTATTGTATACATTCATACACAATGTAGCACTTTGTAATCTTTTTACAAAGGAACTGTTAGTTTTTGATATAGAGGCTCACAGCATCACTGCATTTGATTGGTCAAGAAGTCCAGATAGGGACATATTTATTGAATCGACCCTATAAGGAAGTCGAATGCCAAATAGGAGCTCCCTACCACTAAAGAATAACTTCTAGAAGCAGGGATTAAGTTTTCTAAAAATTGACAAGTCAAAATGTGTACAACTACGGTACTGTCATATAGCTTTCAAAGGGAAGTCATATACCAATAAAGGGCTACGCAGAGCGCAGCATGATACGACCGCTGCATGTCGACCACTGAAATTGAACAAGTGTAATTTGAAGCAATTGTTGACACAGTAAAAAGCTTGACACAGTAATTAGCTGGACACAAAATAGTGAAAATAAAGCTTACAATGAGAATAATCCATAGAAAAAATCCCATCAAAATCTGATGAAAATATAGATTTCACATATTTCTTATAATTGCAATTTTGGCCCCTTTGACCCCTTATAGTTTGGAAACAGTAAAATCTACATCAAATCAATTGAATTTTACTTAAAGCTTACAATGAGAGGAATGCAGGGAAAAAAATCCCATCAAAATCTAATGAAAAATAAAGATTTCACATATTTCTTATAATTGCAATTTTGGTTCCTTTGACCCCTCATAGTCCAGAAAGGGTAAGAGTTACATCAAATCTGTTGTCATAGTACTGAAAGCTTGCATTGAGAGGAATCCAAAGAAAATAAAGGGCTACGCCGAGCGCAGCATGATACTACCGCAGCATGTCGTCCACTGAGATTTGAAAAAGTGTAATTTAAAGTGAGTATGGGCATAGGAAAGAGCTTGACACAATAATTAGATGGACCAAATAAGGAGATTGACCCAGTAATTAGCTGGACACAAACTAGGGAAAATAAAAATTAGCCCTTATGACTCCTTATGATTCCTCTTTGACCCTTTATAGCTCGGAAACGGTAAGAGCTACGCCCAATCCATTGACATACTGCTGAAACTTATATCAAGAGGAATCCAAAGCAAAAATCCCATCAAAATCTGATCAAAAATAAAATTGCATATTATTTTGAAAAAAATGCAATTTTGGCCCCTTAGACCCCTTATAGATAGGAAACAGTAATTAAGACCTACGCCAAATCCGTTGACATACCACTGAAAGCTCATATCAAGAGGAATCCAAAGAAAAAATCCCATCGAAATGCGATGAAAAATAAAAATTTTAGGTAATCTGCAAATTTGCAGTTTTGGCCCCGTGAACCCTTATAGCACGGAAACGGTAAGAGCTACGCCAAATCCGTTGACACACTACTGAAAGCTTGTATCAAGAGGAATCCAAAGAAACTAGAGGTTCACAAGGGCCTGTATCGCTCACCAGGTGACTGGTTTTATTCATTGTCACCAATAGACCACCCATTCATACTATAAATCAGTTCACCAAATGTTACATTTTCATTCTTGGATGAGGAACAAACTAAAAATCACAACTTTGAAGGGAAACATCTATAGACTATTGAAACCAAGTTTGGTTCCAATTGGCTCAGTGGGTTCAGAGGAGAAGACGTTTGAATGCATTTCCCATAGGGTCCTATGTTAAACTGTGCTCCACGCTGGCAGCCATCTTGGATGAGGTACGAACGTAAAAATCATAAACTTTAAAGGGGACCACCCAAGGACTATTGTGACCAAGTTTGGTTCAGTTTGACATGGTAGTTTCAGAGAAGAAGACCTTTGAATACATTTCCATAGGGTCTTATGTTAAACTATGTCCCGTGCTGGCGACCATCTTGGATGAAGTACGAACATAAAAATCACAAACTTTAAAAGGGACCATCCAAAGACTACTGTAACAAAATTTGGTCCTCATAGGCTCAGTGGTTTCAGAGGAGAATATCTTTGAATACATTTCCCATAGGGTCCTATGTTAAACTATCTTCCCCGCTGGTGGCCATCTTAGATGAGATGCAAACCTGCTGGACATATGTAGAAATTGTAGTTCTGGAAAACCTCAACACTTTTGCAATTCACATTTAACCTTTATCTCAAACAGTTTTTGAAATGAAAGTAAAAACCTTAAAAAAAATGTGAAAATTCAAAGAAAAAAAGGCAATAACTCCTATGTGGGTTATCAGATTTTCTTCAAAATTGCAGGACATGTAGATCTTTTTATGCTGACCATTTTTGTTATATAAACTTCACTTCTATCTGCTACCATTTTCAATATATAAGACTAAAAGTAACGAAGACTGAAATTTTTACGGAAAAGGGGTAATAACTCCAAGACGGGTAAACAGATATTCTTCAGATCTCATTATGCTGATTATTTTAACTCATGTCAGAATTTTGATATCTTTAATGGTTTTCGAGTAATTTGCAAAAAAACGGAAATTTACCCCTATGATCTATTTTTAGTAACAGCAGCCATGTTGTTTGGTCTACGGTCATAAAAATCACAAACTTGAAAGAGCATACCCTGGTGATGATTCAGGCCAAGTTTGGTTAGTATTGGCTCAGTAGTTTCAGAGGAGAAGATCTTTGAATAAAAGTTAACGGACGGACGGACGACGGACGGACGGACGGGCGACGGACGCTGAATGATGGCAAAAGCTCACATGGCCTTTGGCCAGGTGAGCTAAAAAATCCCATCGAAATCCGATGAAAAATAAAAATTTCAAGCAATCTGCAAATTTGCAATTGTAGCCCCTTTGAACCCTTATAGCTCTGAAACAATAAGAAGAACGCCAAATCCGTTGAATAGCTGGGGAACGGTAAGAGCTACGCCAAATCTGTTGACATATTACTGAAAGCTTACATCAAGAGGAATCCAAAGAAAAAAATCCCATGGAAATCCGATGAAAAACAAAAAAAATTAGGTTATCTGTAAATTTACGATTTTGGCCCCCTTCGGCCCCTCATAGCAGGGAAACGGTAAGAGCTAAGCCAAATCTGTTGGCATATTACTGAAAGCTTACATCAAGAGGAATCCAAAGAAAAAATCCCATCGAAAAACGACGAAAAATAAAAATTTCAAGTTATCTGTAAATTTACGATTTTGGCCACCTTCGGCCCCTCATAGCTGGGTAGGGAAACAAGTAACCAAAAATCTAATAGTAGAGCGCTATGATAATTTTTCATAAGGAATCCTTTGGAAATTGCATCAAAATTGGACTAAAAATAAAAAAAAATGAAATTTTTGAAATTCGCCCCTTTTGGGCCCCATTTATCTCGTGAACGGTACATGCCACATGAAATCCGTTGGCATACTCCAAATTGGAAATTTTCTAAGAAACCCCATCAAAATCTCATAAATAATAAAGATTCTACAGTCAAATATGTGAAAACAACCAATTTAACCCCTTTTACTAAAACGGGCAGGGCCAAGAGCATAAAATTATAGCCTGGGCTAAAGCATGTGCCAAGAAACATCATACTAAACCCAATTTTACCCTTTTTAGCCCCTTTTTCTGAATGGGTGGGGCCACAAACCAGAAATTATAACCCGGAATTAACCTTATGCCAAGAAACCTCATACTGAAATTTGCAGATGATCCGTTCACTAGAAACAAAGTTATGCTGGCCACAGACGCCGACGACTGCGCCATACCATAATACGACAGCAAAATTTTTGCGGTCGTGTAAAAATAAACACCATGACTGGGTTGCACAAACGTTAATTAAAGTTAAATGACTTTTAAATTTTTGAGGATTTAATTTACACTTAAAATTTAAACGTCAATTAATTTTAATTGACGTATGTGCAACCCAGTCCATATCACTAAACAACTAACTTCTAGAAGCAAGGTTAAAGTTTGAAACAAGACTGGACCCTAAATGATGTCTCGCCTGTCCCTTCTCGTTTGCAAAATTGATGTGAAAACTCAAACTGACTTAATCGGAAAAACATAAAATGTTTGCTAGACCGTGAAATGAGGGTAATTGAAAAAGCAATATAGCAGACTGTCATGTACCACCCATACCAAAATGCCAAATATTAGTGACCTACCACTAATAGATACTGAAAAAACCAAACATGTTCACCAGACCTTGAAAATGAGGTCAAGGTCAAGTCAAATAGCAGGCTGTCATGATCCATCTAAGACAAACCCAACTACTAAATATTATTGACCTTACATTAATAGATACTATGAAACTGAACATGATCACTGGACCATGAAATTGAGGTCACAAATATAAGTCATATGGCAGACTGTCATGTACTACCCAAGACAAACCCACATACCAAATATCATTGACCTACCACTAATAGATACTAAGAAGCTTAACATGCTCATTGGACCATGAAATTGAGGTCACATACAAAAACCATATAGCAGAACGTCGTGTACTTCTTGAGACCAACCAACAAACCAAATATCATTGACGTACCATGAAAAGTTACTAAGAAACTGATCTAATGAGAAAAACTTAACATGTTCATTGGACCATGAAATTGAGGTCACAGACAAAAACCATACAGACCTAATTACATAAACTTTAAAAGCTCACTAGACCGTGAAATTGAAGTAAAGGACAAAAGCCAAGGACTGTCATGTACTACCCAAGACCAATCTATAAACTAAATATCATTTACCTACCACTTAAAGTTATTGAGGAAATGACCTAATCACAAAAACTTAACATGCTCACTAGACTGTGAGATTGAGGTCAAGGAAAAAGCCATATGACAGACTATCATGTACTACCTAAGACAAACCCAGATACCATATATCATTGACCTACCACTTATACTTGCTGAGAAACTTAACTATCCACAATAAAGGGCTACGCCGAGCGCATCATGATACAGCCGCAGCATGTCGACCACTGAAATTTCAACAAAAGTAGTTTAAAGTGAATGTGGACACAGTAAAGAGCTAGACACAATAATTAGATGGACACAAAAAGAAGCTTGACACAGTTATTAGCTAGAAACAAAATAGGGAAAAAATCAACCCTTTTGATCACTTCGTAAGAGCTATGCAAAATATGTACTATCAACTAAAACTTTACATCCACAGAAATTCAAAGAAAAAAATTCCATCGAAATCTGATGAAAAATAAAGATATGACATATTTAGAAAAATTGTAATTTTAGCCCCTTTGACCCCTTGTAGCTCGGAAACGGTAAGAGCCACGCCAAATACGTTGACATACCACTGAAAGCTTAGATCAAGAGGAATCCAAAGAAAAAAATCCATCGAAATCTGATGAAAATAAAGATTTGACATATTTAGAAAAATTGCAATGTTGGCCCCTTTGACCCCTTGTAACTCGGAAACGGTAAGACCTACACAAAATCCGTTGACATATTACTGAAAGCCTAGATCAAGAGGAATTCCCCCCAAAAAAAATCCCATCGAAATGCAACGAAAAATAAAGATTTTACATATTTAGAAAAATTGTAATTTTGGCCCCTTTGACCCCTTGTAGCTCGGAAACGGTATTAGCTACGCCTAGTCCGTTGGCATACTTCTGAAAGCTTTGATGAAGAGGAATCCAAAGAAAAAATCCCATCGAAATCCGATGAAAAATAAAAATTCTACATAATCTGCAAATTCGCAATTTCGGCCCCGTTCAGCCCCTCATAGCTGGGAAAGGAAACAAGTTATCAAAAATCTATTAGCTAAGCGCCATATTAATTTTTCACAAGGAATCCATTGAAAAAACTGCATCAAAATCGGACTTAAAATAAAAAAAAATTTTTTTTTTGAGATTTGCCCCTGTTGGGCCCCATTTATCTTGTGAGCGGTACATGATACATGAAATCCGTTGGCACACTACAGATTGGAAATTTCCTCAGGAGCACACTGAAACAAACCCCATCAAAATCCAATAAATAATACAGATTCTACAGTCAAACATAGGTAATCAACGATAACAAAGTTCGCCTCGTTATGGCACATTGTCAGAGATACATGCATATGCAAGTTTACATGATCCTAACATGTACAGTGACTGAGATCTGAACTCAGTAAATTTGGATGTAAGTCAATCAAGCAGAAAATATAGGCCAAAGTGACCTAATTTTGCCTGGATGCTGACCTTCCGTCAGAGATGCATGCATATGCAAGGTTACATGATCCTAACATGTATAGTGACAGATTGGAATGTGGACTAAACTTGAATGAAAGTCATTCAAGCAGAAAATATAGGTCAAAATGACCTAATTTTGCCAGGATGCTGACATACCATCAGAGATGCATGCATATGCCCTACCATGTATAAGTGACTGAGATCTGAACTCAGACTTTAACTTGAATGTAAGTCATTCAAGCGGAAAATATAGGTCAAAGTGACCTAAGTTTGCCTGGATGCTGACCTACCATCAGAGATGCATGCAAATGCAAGGTTACAGGATCCTACCATGTATAGTGACTGAAATCTGAACTCGGACGTAAACTTGAATGTAAGTGGTTCAAGAGGAAAATATAGGTCAAAGTGACCTAATTTTGCTTGGATGCTGACCTACCATTAGAAATGCATGCATATGCAAGGTTACAGGATCCTAACATGTATAGTGACTGAGATCTGAACTCGGACGTAAACTTGAATGTAAGTCATTCAAGCAGAAAATATAGGTCAAAGTGAAATAATTTTGCCTGGATGCTGACCTACCATCAAAGATGCATGCATGTGCAAGGTTATATGATCCTACCATGTATAGTGACTGAGATCTGAACTTGGATGTAAACTTGAATGTAAGTCGTTCAAGTGGAAAATATAGGTCAAAGTGACCTAATTTTACCTGGATGCTGACCTACCATCAAAGATGCATGCATATGCAAGATTACAGGATCCTACCATGTATAGTGACTGAGATCTGAACTCGGATGTAAACTTGAATGTAAGTCGTTCAAGTGGAAAATATAGGTCAAAGAGACCTAATTTTGCCTGGATGCTGACCTACCTTCAGAGGTGCATGCATATGCAAGGTTACATGATCCTACCATGTATAGTGACTGAGATCTGAACTCGGTCGTAAACTTAAATGTAAGTCATTCAAGCGGAAAATATAGGTCAAAGAGACCCAATTTTCTTGGAGGCTGTGAGATAGCCCAAGATGCATCTGTATACAAAGTTTGATGATCCTACCCTTCATAGTTACCAAGATATATACCTAAATGCTGACGCGGATGCCGGGGGTACTCCAATAGTCCTCCTCAACTTTGTTGAGGCAAACTAAAAATGTGAAAACACCCAATTTCACGCCTTTTTGGCCCCTTTTTCTAAAACGGGTGGAGCCACCAACTCAAAATTAAAA
Source organism: Modiolus philippinarum (assembly GCA_002080025.1). Classification (NCBI taxonomy): domain Eukaryota; kingdom Metazoa; phylum Mollusca; class Bivalvia; order Mytilida; family Modiolidae; genus Modiolus; species Modiolus philippinarum. The sequence continues at coordinate 11,341 of MJUU01034858.1, forward strand.
CCTCTGTTTACGTGTGTGCCAACATACATCATACTAAAATTTCATAATGATCTGTCCACTAGAAGCAAAGTTATGCTGTCCACAGACGCCGACTACACCAACACCATACCATTATACAACCGCAAAATTTTTGCAGTCGTATAAAAACTTAACATGTTCATTCGACCGTGAAATTGAGGTCACAGACAAAAACCATATAGCAGACTGTCATGTACTACTCAAGACCAACCTATATACCAAATATCATTGACCTACCACTTATAGTTACTGAGAAAATGACCTAATCACAAAAACTTAACATGAAAGTTTATGCCACCGCCGCTGTCGCCATACTTTGTACGCATATGTCTCGCTTTCTGCACCTTTCGTCGCGGGGGAGACAAAAAACTAAAAAATGTGTCTGTAAGCCATGGATGCCCCACCAATAAGTTTATCACAAAAGATAACCTACCGGTAAGTCAATCAAACAAAAAATATAGGACAAAGTCACTTAACTGTCCATGATTTGGGAAGTACTGATCATGATGATTAATTTGCTGAAACAACATTGTTTTATAATGTGAAGTTAAGAAATCAACCTGAACTCATAATTTAACTGAAGTCATTCATGCATAAAATGTCGGTCATAGACACCCAAATATTAGTGAAACAGGTATTCTTCTATAGATGAATGTTTCAGGGAAATATAATGATGCTACAATGCATAGTCGTTGAAAAACAGACTTAAATGGAAAAAATAACCAAAGTCACTGAAGCATAAAATGTAGGTCAACGGCACCTAATTGTCAATGATTTGGGTAGTACTCATCAAGCCAATTATTTCGATGAAACATCATTGTCTTATAATGTGTAGTTGTTGAGAAATGGACTTTAAGGCAAAACTTATCCAAAGTCACTGAAGCGTAAAATGTAGGTCAAAGAGTCAAACTGCCAA
>MJUU01034859.1:0-11240 GCA_002080025.1 Modiolus philippinarum
ATTCATCAGATCTGATTGAAAATTATAATATCTGACCACATGACATCACTGTGTAAGGCTTTACTGCTTTTGGTGTGAGAAGATGACCCTTCATGAGTCCGTGTGTGTGTGTGTGTGTGTGTGTTTAAATAGCCAAACTGGCACCATTTTGCCTAAAATTTTGTAAACTTATTGTGACAGAGGACATTTATTTTGCAGACAATCTGAAAGGATAAGAAACTTATATAATTAATTGCAAAATTGAAAAGAATAAAAAACTTACCACTCATAGCACAAGGTTCACCATCATATATCACAACACCAGATAACACATCATTCTCTGTTACTATGGTAACACCATCAGAGGAAACCTCTGTGTTACCAGCAATACTGACAGCAGTAACAGTGACAAAATATATCTGTAATTATAAAAATAAATACAGTTACTATAGTAACACCATCAGAATAAACCCCTGTGTTACCAGCTATACTGACGGCAGTAACAGTGACAAAATATATCTGTAATTATACTAGAGAATGTGTCTATAAGACACAGATGCCTCGCAATAGGCATTATTAGTAGATAAATGAACTTTAGACAAATTTAACCCAAGTCCCTCATGGAACCTTATAAATAGGGAACTGTGAAGTGCTTATAAAGGGGATTATAATAATGAAACGTTATAAGGATATTATGCATAGTTTGTAAAACAGGATAAATGATAGGTCACTGAGGCATGCAATGTAGGTGATAAGATGAAATATACAAGGACACCTAATTGTTGGGGTTTAGGGGAATACTCATAAGGGTGAGTGTGAATGTTATGAGGCAATATTATGAAGATATCATGTAAAATTGCTGAGCAATGGACCTAAACACAAAACTGAAATGAAGTCACTCAAGTGTGAAGCTAATTGTTGATGCTTTATGTAGTACTCATTAAGATGAATATCATAATTCTATATCATAAAGATATCAAGTATAGTTAATGAAAAATGGATCTAAAAGCAAAATTTAACCAAAGTCACTCAACCATGAAATGTAGGTCATGGACATATAATTGTTGATGCTTTGGGTAGTACTCATACAGGTGAATGCTATGAAGAAATATCAAATAGATATCATGCATAGTTGTTGAGAAATGGACCTAAACACAAAATTTAACCAAAGTCTCTCAACCATGTAATGTATGTCATGAACACTTTATTGTTGGTGCTTTGAGTAGTTTTCATAAAGGTGAATATTATGAGGCAATATTATAAAGTTAACTTGTATAGTTGTTGAGAAATGTACCTAAATGCAAAATTTAACCAAAGTCACTCAAGTGTGAAATGTAGGTCATGGACACCTAATTGTTAGTACTTTGAGTAGTACTCACTAAGATGAATGTTAGAATGCAACATCATTATGGTATCATGTATAGTTGATGAGAAATGGACCTAAACGCATATTTAACCAAAGTCGCTCAAGTGTGAAATAAAGGTCATGGACACCCAATTGTTAGTGCTTATTGTAGTACTCATTAAGGTGAATGTTATGATACAATATCATAATGGTATCATGTATAGTTGATGAGAAATGGACCTAAACGCAAAATTTAACCAAAGTCACTCAAGTGTGAAATATAGGTCATGGACACCTAATTGTTATTGCTTTGGGTAATACTCATTGAGGTGAATTTTATGATGCAATTTAGTAATGGTATCATGTACAGTTGATGAGAAATGGACCGAAACGCAAAATTTAACCAAGGTCACTCAACCATGAAATGTAGGTCATGGACACATAATTATTGGTGCATTGGGTAGTACTCATAGAGGTGAATGTTATGATTCAATATCATAAAGATATCACTTCAGGTTACTAAACTACGGACCTAAATGCGAAAATTGAAAGCGGGACGTACGGACGTAAGGACGTACGAAGAAGGGTAAATCTATATGCCCCTCCCACTTTCGTCGTGGGGCATAAAAATAGATACTGTTACTATGGTAACACCATCACAGGAAACCTCTGTGTTACCAGCTATATTGATGGCAGTAAACATGACAAAGTATCTCTGCAATTATAAAATAAAGAGTGTTATTTTGGTAACACCATCAACTCTGTGTTAAAAGATATACTGATAGCAGTTACCATGACAAAGTATCTCTGTAATTACCTAGTAGTAAGTCTTCCAGGGAAGACAAGTGTTGCCTGCATAATACTGTGACGCAGATATTGAAAAATATTCTAAGATTCGTCAAACAAGAAGTGGGTATGCGAGAGATCATGAATTCTCTTACACAGTAGAGTAACTCATACTGATACTCCATGTTGAATGGCAGAAGGCTGGGATTAATACAATCTAACGCCATTGAAAGTGTAAGATCGAGAAATCTCAGACACCCTCGGGTAAGATTTCAATATTTCTCTGATGAGGCTTGCCGAGTCAGAGAACCATTGAAATCTTACCTGAGGGTGTCTGAAATTTCTAAATCTTGCATTTTCAACGGTGTTTGATTGTTTTTCTCACAAAATATACAATTGTCTGTACAACCAAACTCTATAACTCTATTTATCGTCCGCCATGTCTATGCAACTTATTGTGACGTCGATAACGTCATAATGTATTTCCTCACATGAAATTCTTATCTCACCCGTGGGTTGACACAGGGATATCTCAAACGGCTAAAAATAGGCACTGGCTTGTCTCAAATATGAGAAATGTGGTTCCTAAAAAAAAGGGCCGAAGTTTTCAAGACACAAAAAATATTCAAAGTTCTGTCAAATAGGAAGTGGGCATGGGAGAGACTTCAAACTCTATTACACAGTATAAGACCCCATATGTATACTCCATGCCAATTGCTGAAGGCTGGGATATGTGGTTCCTTAAAAAAATGCAACAGAAAATTTTTGCATAATGCCGACAGGAAAAAATACTCTAAATTCCGTCAAACAGGAAGTAGGCATGCAAGAGATTTGGTTCATACTAAGTTAAAAATTAACAGATTGACAAACAGAAAGTGGATCGCTTACACAATACAACACATCATTTTCAAGCTTCATACCAAATTTCAAATCATCCCCACTCGTACAAGCAAAAAATCTTTGCCAAAAATTGTGTCTATCATTAAAAAACAAAGTACTTGCAAACAGGAAGTGCATGCCCGACAAACTTGAAAATCTCTTACACAATACAACTCATCATTTTCAAGCCCCAAACTTAATTTCAAATCATTCCCTTTTATACAAGCCAAGGACTAAGTGAAAACTATTGGGCACCTGCATCTGGATACAGGGCCTAAATAATTATAGTTCTTCTTCATTTTGCTATAAAAATCATTCTAAATAGTGATGGCATCAACCTCATAATCATAAATTTTACATTAGATTGTTAGGGGTAGATATGAATACAATAGCATCAATAGATATTATAACATAGGTTGCTGCCACAGTTATTTTTACAAAAAATAGTCAAATTATTATCTAACAAGAGGCTCTCAAGAGCCTGTTTTCGCTCACCTGGGCCATGGCTGACATATACAGTTAAAATAATCACAATGTTTTCAGGGGATTATTTCCAAATTGGCTCAGCTGTTTCAGAGAAGAAGATCTTTGAATGTGTTTTCCTTTATTGTCCAATGTTAAAAACTATGTTTCCTACAAGCAGCAATCTTGCATAAAGCGCTGACCTGAAAAACAGCCTTTTTGCAGGGGGCCACAAAGACTATTGTGGCTAAGTTCAGTTCCAATTGGCTCAGCAGTTTCAGAGAAGAAGATCTTTGAATTTGTTTCCCAAAGGGTCCAATTTTAAAACTAAGTTCCATGCTGGGGCCATCTTGGATAATGACCGGACCTTAAAATAACTTTTTTGCAAGAGACCATCTATAAATTATTGGACTAGGGTCCAATGTCAAAACTATGATCCACACTGGCGGCCATCTTGAATATAGCGCGGATCTGAAAAACAATTTTTTTGCAGGTGACCATCTAAGGACTACTGTGGCCAAGTTGGGTTCCAACTGGCTCAGCAGTTTCAGAGAAGATCCTTGAATGTGTTTTCCCATTAGGTCCAATGTTAAAACTATGATCCCCGCTGGCAGCCATCTTGGATATAGTGTGGATCTTAAAAACAACTTTTTTGCAGGGGACTATCTAAGGACTATTCAGGCCAAGTTTGGTTTCAATTGGCCAAGTAGTTTCTGAGGAGAAGATCTTTGAATGAAAGGTTTATGTCGGATGGACAAGGGACGAAAAGTTATGACAAAAGCTCACCCTGGCTATAGCCAGGTGAGCTATATATTGTCCAATATCTATATTTTTGAATTTATCATTGTGTTCATTAAATTACTGAGTATGTATTTACATAAGAATACAAAGAAGTTTATCTCATTTCATGAATTTCAGGGTTTTTTAGTCCAAATTATAAAGAGTAACAGAAGTTTAAAAATTCAAAATTTATAGGGTCAGTTTTGATAAGTTATGAACCTTGTCTTTTAACACTTAACAGTTAGTACCTGGTATGATACTAAAGACAATCCAGTTTCCTTGTGGGATAATTTATTTCCCACATTTTTCAATGAAATGATATCTCCTGTTCCTTGAGAGGTACCAATACTGATTTTGTATGTAATGTCCAGATGTGGATGAGCAAATCCTGACCAACGAACTGCCATACTTGTTTTATCTGTCTGGAAATCTATGTCCTCAATGTCCTAAAATACAAAAAAAAACAAAAACCTACAAAACAGACGTTGTGTACACAATGCATCACACTTCATTGTTACATGTATATTAAACAACTATCACAAAATTTTACTTTGATTAAATGCTTTGTAAATTTCAGCATACACTGTTTGAGATGGATCAACTTGATAAAATTTATATAACAACATGTCTTAAAGCCACAATATCTGTAAACAAGAGATTCCTTCATAATTACAGATGTTAGTGTAACACCCATTTTCACTGGTCAATGTTTGAACAAGAGGAAAGCTGTCAATGTGACAGCAAACCGGGTTTTCTTTTACATGGACAGTATATCCTACACATGGGTTGACCCTGAATATGTGAAATGTACTTATAATTTTCATTAATTTTCACTGTAAAGCCTTCCATCAAGGTAGCCTATTTCTGAAAGTTCAGCAACTTGGATTTTAATAAAAAAAGGAAAATAAAAGTACTGTGTACACCTCTGATATATGTGCAAAGGATCTGCATTATAAAAACTTACTGTCTTTTAAACTGTAGGAGATTTGTTCTATACAAATGGGACACCCTATTGGTAAATATTTGATGTAAAAATGACTAAGTTCAACAACCAATATTTTTGACATAAATTATCAAAAATCAAAATCGAAGTACCATGCACACCTTTGATATATGTACAATTAATCTGCAACATAAAAACTTCCTGTCTCAAATACTGTAGGAGATTTGCTCCGGACAAAGGGGGTACCCTACTTTTAAAAATTTGACGTAAAAATGACTAAGTTCAACAACTGATTTTTTTTACATGAATTATCAAAAATCAAAATCAAAGTACAAGGCCCACCTTTGATATATGTACAATTGATCTGCAAAATAAAAACTTCCTGTCTCAAATACTGTAGGAGATTTGCTCCGGACAAATGATGTACCCATTTGGCAGCCGCCCGCCCGCCCGCCATTTTCACCATTTTAATAACCGGATTTTTCCGACGGAAAACCCGGTTAAAAAAATCCAAGTTTTATTTTTTGATAAACTCCAAGTGGGTTTTCAAGAGTCCTTTCATATCATAAGATCCCTTCAATGCACAAATTTGTATTCAAAGCCAAAATTTTTAGGTTCAAAACGAAGAGATTATGGTATTTTTCTTAACAATCTTTAAAATTTTCAGAAATCATTGGCCAGCTGGGCCCTATTTTTTCATTTTTTCATTTCTTATTTAGATTGTAGAATTATAAATGTAACCATTATGCAAACTTAGGGATTTTGTTTCTCTAATTTATACCGTCTTTCAAGTGTGTCAGTCATGTGGATGGTGCACTTAGACAAGAACAGGTATTGGAGGAATAGCAGAAATGTAACTACCTGTAGTCATAGAACAAGAAGTATAACCAATCTGTACTTGATAGATATGTAACCATCACATGCTTTAGTAAATGTAACAATCGTGTGGTTAAAAATATTTGTTAAAATATTTTAAGATCAGAAATAAGCATCATAATAATTTGTGACACATGTATTTTGCTCTACGTTGTATTTAAATTTCCTGCATAGTTAATTGACAACTATAATTAACTGACTTAATTATGTTGCAAGTAGGTTTCTGTTTGTTTGATCAAGACAATAAAAGCAGGACTTAGGAGAAGAGCTTCAAATATAATACTATTGCTGTGAGTGGGGGTATTCATTCATAAGTTAAAATCAATATGTGTTTTGTCATCCATAAAATCAGTCAGGACTTACTTGAAATGGAATGTCTGTTTGGAAATTCTGAAAAATATAATAATTATGAATTTAGTAAAACAAAGACATAAGCAATTAGTAATAATGAAAGGACATCTCATTATGATCCATGGTTACAACATTATTTGTCTGGATGCTGAACTACTATACAAGGTGTATGTATATATAAGGTTAAACAAGAGTTGTCACCAAATGGCAGCCAGTTATACCCCTGCTCACTGAACCCTGAATCAATATGGAAATGCTAATTTAAATGTGTGTGGACATAATACAGGTGTGGACACAGTACGAGTCATAGGCACAGTTGCAGTGATAAATAAAATTACCGTCAAACAGGATGTATACAAGTTATGGACTTGAAAAGGGGAGACACAATACAACTCATTATTCTAAAGCTTCAGACCAAATTTCAAATCATTACTACATACACAAGCTATGAAATCTTTGACGAAAAATTTCAATTTATGGCTATAATGGCTAAAAATCAAAGTTTTGTCAAACAGGAAGTAGATGAGTTATGGTCTTAAAAAGGGGAGACACGAAAGAACTCATTATTCTTAAGCTTCAGACCAAATATCAAATCATTACTACATATACAAGCTGAGAAATCCTTGAAGAAAGATGTCCGGATGGACAGACAGACGGAGAGACAGATTGACAAGGGTAAAACAGTATAACCCCCTCTCCTACAGAGTCGGGGTATAATAACCACTTACACAGTATATAAACAAATTTGAATGTTAAATGTAAACCAACCTGAGAGTTAATATCTAGGACAACACCTTCTGCTGGTTTCTGGACATCATGGATATATGGAGTAGATGTCTGAATGGAAACTAAACCAGCTGTATTGGTCACTTTAATAGAGATGCAATAGGTGTGGTGTCCATGTAGGTACCAGTCTAAATCTGTAATTTTGACAACAGTACAAACTGGTGGAGAAGTTTCACTGCAGTTTTCTCCAAAATTTAATTCCTTAAAATTCTGAATATCTGTTCCATATGCTGTATGACCTAATGTATAAAATAAAGTTAATTNTCATACAATCCTACAAAATTTGAACATAATCCAATACACGGTTTCCGAGGAGTTGCGTCCACAAGAAAGTGTGACAGACAGACGGACGGACGGACGGACACACGGACGCAGACCATTACTATGTCCCACCGTCGCGGTGCGGCGGGGGACAAAAACAGAATAAGATGCAATAAAATTTCAGAAATGTATTCCAATTTGGCAACAGAAAGTAGGAATGTGTTTTTGCTATTAATATTGAAAATTAAGAAAAATGCAATCAGTGGTACACATTTGAAATGTATAGTGGACAATAATTGGAGTTTTGTTGAAAAGCATCGAGCAGATAAGGAAGTATAATGAGATCATCAAAATTTTAAATTTTTAAAATGATTTTCTAGTCTAAAGTGTCCTACATGAAGCTGGCATCACATGAACAGCTTCCATTGATCTCAATATCATAAAAAATTCAGAATGAAACTAGAGCTGTCGCCGACTGGCAACCAATTATGCCCTGCTTACTGAACCCTGAATAAATAGGGTAAGTGTAACTTTAAGTTTGTGTGGATACATTACAGGTGCGGACACAGTAAAATTGTGGACACAGTTCAAATATGGACATGATGAAATACCTCCCCATTTTTCCAAAAAATATACAGTTGAATTATCTCCCTTTCAAAATTTCGATCAGCAACCATATTTCCATGTGGTAAGCCCTTAAATCATTCCTATTGTTTGTAGGCAACCTTTCTGTAAAGTTACATCCAAATTGAGGCATTTTTAATTTTCCTGCCTTTTTTCAGTTTCCATGCCAACGACAGCCATTTTAAAAATTCTGAGCCCAAAAATCATTTCTATGGGTGCTAGGCAACCTTCCAGTAAAGTTTCATCCAATTTGAGACATTTTGAATTTTCCCGCCTTTTTTCATTTTCCATGGCAACGGCAGTCATTTTGAAAATTCCAAATGATGCAAATGTGTACATCTTCTCTTTGTAAGTTAAGAATCCTTTGAAGTTTTTGAAATTTTCTTGCAAAGCTTCTGAAAAACATCAAGAGTTGTTTTTATTCATACGGACGGATGAATGTGTAAAGCAAAATTTTGTCCTGTGAAAGTAATGTCCATTTTGACAAAATTTCATAGAAATAGGTTATGAAATTGTGTCATTGCCTGTGAAAACTTGTCTAGGTAAAGACATTTTTCCATATGTAATTTTGTCCTATAAGGAAGGTATCATGGAATTATGTCCAGATGGAAGGGAGATTATTCAAAGTTTTGTGGGGGGGACAATATTTCATGCTATGAAATTTTGAGCATTAAATGTAACCAATGTTCTAAATCATTATAGTGTCTTTAATTTAAAAGTCACAGCATTGTTGATGAAATTAATAATAATAAATATTTAAAAGTAGTATCAAGAACTTAATCATAAGGAATGGAAAATAAACAATAATTTGATAAGTAGAAAAAGAGTGAAGAACGTTAAGAATGCCCTGTGGTATTGTGTCTGTACAACACATTCGATGCTTATAAAAGATTCAAGTTAAATCAGGCTAATATGTCCAAGCAAATAAATATTGTTTTTGTAAAAATACACAAAAATTAAAATCCTTATCAAATCACCTGCTAATAAGATACTTTTTAACCTAAAACTTTTATTAGTACAAATATTTTATCCGTATGTAGACTCTTAAGACAAGCAAACAGACGACAGGAGGGACGAATGAAAAAGAATAAAACAATATGCCCATAGTTTTAGTAGATGGTGTATAAAAGATGGTGTAGAGCAAAGGGATAGCCTCCTACATACTGAAAATAAAACCTTAGAATTCATTTGATCAGCCCTTTGTTAACCCAATCGTGTATCTTGTGCTGGTTATTTACAATGTAACCATTACATTTCAAAGATCTTTTATACGACCGCAAAAAAAAATTTGAGGTCGTATAATGGTATGATACCGTCGGTATCGGTGTCGTCGGCGTCGACGGCTTCTGTAGACTCTTCATTTCTGTGTGATAACTTCAATTCTAGTTGATCAATCCTTATGAAATTTTAACGTAATGTTCCTTGTCACAAAAGGATGGTTTGGATTGGTTTTGGGTATATTGTGGCCTCGTCCGTTTTTTTTAAAAAGGGCCAAAAAGGGCCAAATTAGGTGTTTTCATATATTGGGCTGTAGAATATTTATTATTTATCGGAATTTTGATGGGGTTTCTTTCAGTGTGATCCTAAGGAAATTTCCAATCAGTGGTATGTCAACTGATTTCATGTCACATGTACCGTTAATGAGATAAATGGGCCCGAAAAGGGGGAAATCTCAAAAATCTATTTTTTTCATTTTTTGTCCGATTTTGATGCATTTTTTTTCATTAGATTCCTAATGAGAAATTAATATGGCACTCAACTATTATATTTTTGATTACCGAACAGGGCCAAAATTGCAAATTTGCGGATTACCTAAAATTTTTATTTTTCATCGGATTTTGATGAGGATTTTTTTTCTTTGAATTCCTCTTGATATAAGCTTTCAGTCAACGGATTTTTCGTAGCTCTTACCATTTCTGAGCTACAAGGAGTCAAAGGGGCCAAAAGTGCAAATTTTCGAAATATGTGTAATCTTTATTTTTCTCGGATTTCGATGGGATTTTTTTCTTTGAATTCCTCTTGATATAAGCTTTCTGTAGTATGGCAATGGATTTTGCGTAGCTCTTACCGTTTCCGAGCTACAAGGGGTCAAAGGGGCTAAAATTGAAAATTTTCAAAATATGTGAAATCTTTATTTTCCATCGAATTTTCTGTGCGTCTTAAACTTTAACCTTGGCTATAACTTTTGAACTATATAAGGTAGACTTTTGATACTTGGCAAGTGTATAGGTCTAGTCAAGAGGAACATAAATATGCAAAAAAAATTAGGTCAAAGGTCAAGGTCATTGGGGTCCAAAAGGGGTGAAATTGGGAATCTGGGGGCATATGTAGTGTTTCACAAACACATCTTATTTCCTTTGGATTCCTCTTGATGTAAGCTGTCAGAAGTATGTAAGCAGATTTTGCATAGCTCTTAGGGTTTTTTGAGCTACAAGGGGTCAAAGGGGCCAAAATTGTAATTTTTCGAAATATTTGAAATCCTTATTATTCATCGAATTTCGATCAGATTTTTTTCTTTGGATTCTTCTTGATATAAGCTTTCAGTAGTAAGTCAACAAATTTGGCATAGCTTGTACCGTTTCCAAGCTAAAGGGGCCAAAATTGCAATTGATTCAAGCTCTTTATTGTGTCCATTTAATCACTTTGTCAAGCTCTTTACTGTGTTTTCATTCATTGTGAATTACACTTGTTCAAATTACAGTATTCAACATGATGCAGTCGTATCATGCTGCGCTCGGCGTAGCCCTTTATTTGGAAGTTGTTTTATTTGGTGAACTCCATTTCAATATGACATTGTGTCCATCATTGTACACTGCTAAATTTTATTATGAAATAATGTTAATGAATGGTGGACATTTTTTCACGGCGAAGGACATTATTTCATAATGAAATTGTGTCCTGGACAAAATTTCATTATGAAATTGTGTTCTTGGACATTATTTCATATGAAATTTTGTCCTTTGGACATTATTTCACAACCTACATACCAAATATTATCAACCTCCCACTTATAGTTATTGAGAAATATACTTAAGCAGAGAAATTTAACATGAACACTAGACCGTAAAATTGAGGTCAAGGACAAAAGTCATATGCCAGACTGACATGTACTATCCAAGACCAACCTACATACTAATAAAGGGCTACGCCGAGCGCAGCATGATACGA